>CABHPP010137027.1:0-14423 GCA_902168425.1 Peromyscus attwateri | reverse complement strand
TAGCCCTAGCTGTCCTGGAACTCACTATGCAGACCAGGCTGGCCTTGAACTCACAGAGATCCACCTGGCTCTGTCCCTCCTCCCACCAGTGCTGGGATTAAAGCTGTGTGCCACTACCCCGCTGTTTGCTCTGTTCTAAATGGGTTGAGGTTTCTCCAGGTCTTAAAGCTCTTTCCCCACAAATATCTTGTGTAAAAGGAAAAACAGAAGAAGAGGCTGAGGAAAAGGCAAGGGTGCAATGGGCAGCGCCAACTCTTTTACCAGCCTTCCCCTCGAAGTGACTGGAGAGTGTGGGTCAGACCCAGCCAAGCCTTTCTAAGCAGCGATGTACTGGGGTTGTGGGATAGGGTTCAGGCACTTCACAAAGCTACTATTATTGTCTGCACAGACAAGGGAGTCCAGCAAAGGACACGCAGGCCATTTCAGTTCTGGCCGGGGTTACTGTCTGAACCAGTAACTTGGAGAGATCACCTCCCCAATGTTCCCCTTTGTCCCACTACAAATTTCACTACCACATGAATGTCACTAATGTTCCAGTAATCACGGTGCCAAGTAAACACCAGTTCTGAACGCTGCTGCCTTGGGCTGCATACCCTCTACTGAGCCTCTGCCATCCACACGGGACCAGCATGCTGGATACCTCCGCCACTGGCATGTGGAGTCTTGTGTCCTGCTGCCTCACATGCATCCCCCACACACTGCACAGCTGTCTGTGGTCCTCACCAGTACATCACATTGTCCTCTGCAGGCGGCTTCTGCAGGTTGATGCTTCTAAAACTTCACTTTTGTCAGATGATCTGTTCACATGACCTGTTCACGTGACCTGTCAATGCCTGTAAATGTCTAGAAGTGAATCTGGGCATTGAAAGACCCACTGTCCACCACAGTGGCCAAAACACAACGGGACACATCTACGCCACACTTCCTATCCTCCCTTGCTGGCAGGACAGTCATGTGACTGGAATCTGATTGGTGGAACGTGAGCAGGAGCGAGACCCACCCTCACCCCCACAGGCACAACCTAAAAACTCTCCCGGCAATCCTCCAGTCTCCTCAGTGACTTCCAGGTAGGTACAAACCTGTGGGGGACGGGGTCTGCAGATGGGCGAGTCCAAGCTCCCGAGTGGCTGTCTGGAGGTGAACCTGCCACCTGCCACTGACTTATTTTGGTCTGGGACATGAACAGAAAATGAGTATTTCTTATGTTAAGCCACTGAGAGTTTGTTAGAGAGCAGTTGGAGTATCCTAATACAAGGAGGTTAGTCAAGGTCTCCTGAACCAGATTGAAAGAGGGAAGGCTGTGAATCGTAGAGTCCTCCTATGAATGATCTGGATCCACACAACTCAACTCAGGCAGCACCGTCACGTACAGGGACTTCTGCAGAGGCGAGCCATCCTTCCCCTAGCTCCTGCCAGCCCTGCCTCCAAAAGTGAACAGGCCACAGCTGGAGAGCCTGGTTCTACAAGTCTGTAGGAAGCACACGGAGACACAAAGCTGCAGTGCAGGGAGGGGCGACCTCAGCCCCAGTCGGGCACCAACACTCCTGTAGGTGTGACATTTCAAGCTTGCCATTTCTCCAGGGCAGTCCACATCACCCTAGGCAGCTTCTAGAGGTGCCCAAACACGTTCCTCTCAAAGAGTCCAAACTCACCAGGTCCAATTCCTTCCTGGTCACACGGGCTAGGACCCAACAGCTCTGCCCAAGATCACACTTGAACAGAAAGAAGAAACAAAAAGAGAATGGAGAAGAGAGGCTTCCGATTGGTCCTTCAGTGACCTAGACCGTCACTGCTGCGCTTCAAAGGTGCGATCCCGAGACCAGTAGTACAGACACCAGCTAAGAGCTTGGTGGAAGTGCATCAGCTCCCTGCACACTGGCCACACCCAACCCCGTATTTGAACAGGGGCACAGCTGAGAACTCAAGGCCCTGATGCTCTCTGTCCCCAAGGATTCCATCAGCTCTTAACAAGTGAAGCTCAGCAGCGGACCAGTCTGTAGGCAAAGACAAGAACTGCCCAAAGGAGTGGACGCTAAACACACCTGCCTTTGAAGTGGAGGAGGGTGCAGCCCCCCTCACCACTCCCCACACCCGGTGCTCTCTAGAATTCAATCACAATGACTGATTGTCAACGCTGGCCTGGGAAGCAAACACTGTTCTAGTGACTATCTATCAAGCTGCTGCTTCTCCTGAAGTTCAGTGTTTGTGGGGAGGTGGGAGTAAACAAATGGCCGATAAGATGACAGTTGAGACAAGTGATTTGAAGACAAGGCCAAAGAAGGTCTTGCCGACAGGTTACGTGACGCGAATGCTCAGGGATCTACTCTGAAAGATGCGAGGAAGGGAGTTCCAGAGGAGAGAGAAAGCAGGGGCGGGGGGGAAGGCTCTGAGGTAGCTCTGTGTGTGTGTGTGTGTGTGTGTGTGTGTGCGCGTGTACGTGTGCGTGTGCGTGTGTGTGTGAGAAACAGTAAGGGAAGCAGGATCAGTCTGAAAGGGCACAAGAACTGGTCATCGGGGTCAGGAGCAGGAGTTTAGAGTTCATTCTGAAAAGATAGCAGGTCTTCCAGGATGCTTCTGCACAGGGCCATGGTATGACATGACTTCTGTCTGAAAAGGAGAGCCATGACTGGCAGAAAGCCTGGAGTGAGGCACTAGGGGGAGAGGGAGCCTGAGGAGGTCCCTCAGCTGCCCAGGTGCGAGCAGAGTAGTCAGAGCCGCACCGCTGTTCTGAGGAGCTCTGAGTGGAAGAGCCGGCTCTCTGTGTCGGACCCATGATGTCCAGCCAGGTTTGTGTGGTCCCAGCTGGACCTGAATCTCTTGTCATACCTCAGGGGCTCCTAACAGCCGGCCTGCTGGCTTCAAAGCTGTGCTGACTCTGGCTTTGGTGACTTCCCCCCAGGTTTCTAAGGCTGATCTCGGGGCCCACAAGAATCTTCTGCCATCGCCCCCAGGAATCTCCTTCAGGCAAGGGCTTCTTGCCATCTCTCCACATTGGGGGAAGAAGGGGGTAAGTGGAACCCAGATGGGAAAAGAGAAATCCCAGAGAGAAAATAAAGTTGGGTGGAGTTGCCCAGGGAAGCCTTGTAAAGCAGCCCACGCAGCGAGCCATGCCCGCCTGCCTTCCCAGCTGGGTTCTGCTCAGAGGCTTTCCTGGAGGGAAAAGTGTGTCTGTCAGGACAACCAGGAAATGACACAGGGAACATGTCCTTGGATGTCTATCTGGGTGCCCTCCAGCCCACCTTGCAGGCTCGCTAGAGGTCACCCCTCCAGGTAGCTGCCCTGCCCTGTGGTTGACTCAGTGGTAGGCATGGCTGTCCACCTAGGGTAAGGTGTGGAGGAGGCGGAAGTACAGGGGAGACTGTGATGGCTGCAGTGAGGTCTCCGGCACCTGCATCAGCCTGTGTGGACTCCAGACCCTGGTGGCCACAACGGGGGTGGAGGGCACCATGCCTCTCCACATGCGCCAAGCAGTCCTCCCTGCACCTCTGTGCAGCAGCCTCTTCTGTCTCAGGTCTGGGGTCCTCAGCCCTTCCCCTAGACTCACTTCCAGGTCTATCTGCTCGGCAGAAGCTCCCAGTACTGTACTCCACCCAAGGCAGGAGGAAGGGAATCTAATATTCACTCAACACATACTTCTCTCCACGCCCCCAAAAAGAACGAAAGTGACACAGCAAAATGTCACATGTGTTAGCTCTAGGCAGAGGTCCACTGTGCCTGGCATATTCTGCAGGCCTGAAAACGGTTCTGCACCAGGGTCTCACCATATAGACCTAGACCGCATTGGAAATTTTCAGTCAAAAATAACAAGAAAGAGAAGCTGCCTGTAGTCCAGGGATGTGTCTAGAACTCTGGGGAGTCCTGGGAAGAAGGCTGTGGGATCAAGATGCAAAGGCAGTCTGGGTGGAAGATGGTGCAGGGACTCAGAGAGAGAGAAGAAGGGGTGAGAGGGGAAGGGGTGGAGAGGGGAGATGTGGGCAAAGGTTCAGAGAACAGCTGGGTTGGAACACGGGATGGCAGATGCACAAATATCTCTTACGAGTTAGGACACTTAGAAGAAGGGTCACCTACAGAGCATCCACCTGAACAGGTCATCCGCCTCCAGGTCAGTCTACAGCCCAGTCTCCACTCCTCAGCCTGACCCAGACACAATGATTCGCCCAGCTAGTCCTCCACAAACACCCTCAGGTGCTCACTCCTCCCCAGGACTAGAGGACAATGCCTCAGTGAGAGAAGAAAAACCCAGAAAACCTGTTCCTGAAGCCACCTGACCTGCTGACAGCCGCAGGTATTCGAGGTCCAGCTTGACCCTACAAGAGCCCTCTGCTTACTGGGCAAATGCCCACTGTTGGTTTTATTTTTATTTTTCTAAATCAGCAACAGGACAAGCACAGCCCTAGAGGTCCTGCTAGGAAGGGAGGTATTGGTCAATGGAACAGGGAGGTGAGAGGCAGGTGACCCTATCAGGCCAGAAGAGGCAGAAGTAGGAAAGTTCACTGTTAGCTCGCTATCTGCACAGGGGCTCAGACAGAGCGTGGCCCAGAGATGGCGGTAAGTAGTTACTCTCCCCTGGGAAGAAAGAAGGGCCGCTAAAGGTGTCAGTCCTTTCCCAGCATGCACTAAAAACTGATGACAGATGGACTCTATAGATGTGAACCCTCTTACACGGGTTTCTTAGCACTGTGGCCCTCTGGTCCAGACCCTCTGCTCTGTCTGAACCTCCACTGAACAGCCTGATGGAGACAGGAGTGGGCAGAGCCAGCATCTACTGAACACACACAGGGCTTCTCTCCGCCCCTCCACTGCGGAGTCCTCTTCCTATGGCTCCAAGCTGAGAAGTGAGGCTCTAGGAAACCCAAGACAAAAGACGCCTGTCTCACTGGGGAGGGAGACAGGCTGGCCTTCACAGAGGTGCCCTTGGGAGACACAGTGGGAAGAATGGCCAGCTTGTCACACACACACACAGCCACCTCTGCAAGCATCTCCCCGCCAGCCCAGACACCAGCCGCATGCTTCCTGTTTGCATTTTGCTTTTTTCACTTTTATTTTGTGTATCTGAATGTCATCCATTTAGCCTCTGGACCCCCCTTACCAGTGCCTAGCCACTTCCCCATCCTCCAGCATTCCAGCAAGGCTGAACTGGCCACTCTGTTCTGCCAGGCAGCAGATGAAGGCTCCCTAATTAGCAGACAGAGCCAAGCCCTGGCTGCTTTGAAAGCTGTCCCCGGCCAACCCAGGAACACTTGCTCATCGAAGCTCCAGAGATGCCCAAGACCCTTTTGGAGCTGGAAACTGTTCCCCGAGTCCAGCTGGGCAGGCACTTGCAGAAACCTGGAGCTCCTTCATTGCCCAGAGAATCTACACCCACAGTCCCATAATAGCAATGCTCGCTGGCTGCTCCAGGTGTGTTGGTCTCCGGTGTGTTGTCCCTTAAAACATTTCATAGCCACAGAGTCAGGTTTTGCAAAGACAACCAATGCAGATCCAACTGTGGGGAGTTCTAGGGGTTAGGTAATGGCCAGAGTCAGTCCACAGCAAGGGGTGGGGCAGAGGACCAAACCCAAGGAAATCTGTCTCTCACTGTCTGGGCTGCTGTCCCTCCAACTCCGGACAGCAGAGATGTGGCATCAGGAACTGCATAAGCCCTTGGACGGCCAGATGTCATCCAACAGTAGGGGGTCTCTGGGGAGCTGAAATCCCCTTCCCTGGCCCCAGCTAAACACAGGCTATAACAGAAGCAGCTCAGGTCTTCGGTAACTACTATCACAGTCTCACTTGAACAAGCATCCCTCGGATCCAGGGATTGCAGAACCTAAAATCACCTGGTCGTTGAGGCTCGGCCCCTGATGGCTGGCTGATGAGGAGTGGAGTTGATGTAGTTCACATCTCCCAGGAAGACAAGCCAACTCTTCTTCCCCTAGAAAGGCCCACAACTCAAGCTGCTGTCCCTTATCTTAGCTGTCCCATATGCCTAGCTCCACGACAGTCAGAAGCCAATCGTTGCCCTCATCTGGAGCTGGGAAGCACAGAATGTCAAGACCTCTGGGCCTCCAACAGGGAGCAGCCTGCGCGGATGGGATGCCCCAGCACACAGGCCCATGTGGGGGGTCTGCACTGAGGATCCTCACCAGGGCAACACTCTTACCACTCTTGGCTCTTGCCACTAGCTGATGGCTCCCACCTAAAGCAGGGCTGTCAGCTCGCCTCTTCCCCTGGAGTCCTCAGTGTCACACAGAGTGCCATTTAACTGGCACTCCTGGGGAGGTATCAGGAGAAATAGGAATTCCCTCTGGCAGGAAGGAGTAAACTCATCACAGATGAAACTTAAGAATTCATGTACACACACACACACTCACTCACTCACTCACTCACTCACCTGGCCACCACCAAAGAGCTTCCTTCCCTTCATCCTCCAGCTTGGAGGGGTACACTGTCTGCTTGTGTACCTCTTTACCAACTTTCCTCCAAAAGGGTGGACGGGGCTTAGTGAAGACAAACTGAATTTTCTAGGCCAAGGAGGGCGGAGCATAGGGCGGCAACTGCATTCCAAGGCCTCCCTGACATAACACCCCAACACACCCCAGCATGACACCTTACACCAGGAAAACAAGGTGTGCAGCTCCAAGCAGGCTCAGGTGGTGTGCGCTGACTCAGACAGACAGATCCTTGGTGGAGCTGGGTTTGTTATTCAGTAAGAGGGAGGTGATACGGGCTGAGCGCCAGGCCGCAGTGGAACCCAAGAGAGACTGCTTCGAAAGACCTTTCTAGAAGCTACCAAGAGTTCTGCTCTTGGCACAGTCAAAGGAATGGGCTCCCTCCCCTCCACTAGCAGCCTTCTCAGCAGCGATGGTGAGATATCAGAGGTTCCTGCCCTCCTCACCAAAATTAGAAATATCCCAACTGGAACGAACTAGAAGCTGGGCACCACGAGTCTTATTGGCTTGTTGGTGCCATGATTTGGGGGAGGTTTTGTTTGTTTTCCTTTTTTTTTTTAAATTTCCATTTTCCATGTGTGTATACGTCACGTGTGTAGGCACAAATATGTGTGGGTGAGTGCACAGATGGGCACTCCAGGGCAATGCTGGGATTCATCCTAAGAGCTTTGCCAATTTATCCAGTGAGGCAGGGTCTCTTAAACTCAGAGCTTGATGATATGGCTAGTCTTGCTAGCCAGCTTGCTCTGGGGTTCCCTTCTCTGCTTTCCAAGGCTGGAATTACAGGAGAGCAGCTACACCCATTGGCATTTACGTATGTTTCTGGGTATCAGAACAATGGTCCCTATGCTTAGAGAGCAAGCTCTTTAACCACTGAACCACCTACCTGCCCAGGCCCCTTGGTCCAAGTCCAAAGTTACACATGGAGTCTACTTCCCTCATTTATCAAATAAGGGTAAGGAGAGAGATCAGAAGGTGGCCAATCCATTTCACCTCAAAGGTCCTTTGCTAAGTGATAGGGAGTGACAGCCTGAAGATACCTGGTTTTGTTCTTTTAGAGATTCTGAGATGCATATGGCTCATGATCAATTAACAACGTCTGTCACAGACTTGGTAGGGGAGGATGTGTGAGCCTGTTGTGGGCATGTTAGGACAAGGTAACCTGAGTGCCAGCTACTTATCACCCTTCCCTTATCTCTAAAGGTCTCTAACTGTGAAATATAGTTCTACCCATTCCTTAGTGAACATGGTTAATGCCAGTTTTATGAAAAGCATGTGCCTTTCCTATTGTGATATTCATATGTAGATAATTTCTCCAGCTGAGATACATTCTCAGCAGCCCTGAAGGACTAGGGTATAGGCATCACCCCTCCTCACTCCTAAGTGTTCTCACTCACAAGACTTCCCCTAGAAGTTTAAAACCAATGAGCAGTCTATGCCGATACTGGAGACGACAGACACTGTAATTTCTGTTATGATTTTCCTGTCTAAGAAAGAACTTCCTGAACGTGAGTTAATGATTCCAGCCTGACCCCAAGGAAGAGCCAAGGGAGCAACAAAGGGCAGAAATGGCTTCGGATTTCCCAGGGCACACTGGAGGGGCTGATCAGATTGGACCTGACATCTGGTAGGAACAGGATATGGCTGAACTCCCTGCACCTAAGAGGTGGGTGCCTGGATCCAGTGTGCACAGCCCCCCAAAGAGAAGCTCATTGATTTCTATGGCAACGCCTAGGTGCAGGGACAGCCGCAGAGCTCTGGGCTGCCTCACAGGCTCCAAGAGGCTCTTTGTACCCAGAGACTTGGCCTAGCTAGAAAGTTCTCCTGAGAGCAGCACTCTGAACATGGTTCTCAAGCCTCAGCCAACTTCTAGGTCTTATTTCCCTTTCTCACAGATGTGTAAGAACCGTTCCCGACACTGTCCTCTCCTGCCACACCCTTTCCATCTGTTCTATCTAAGTCAGGTTCTGGGCCCCTCGGGACCTGAGAAGCTCTACCTGTGTGTGGTGATATTTTGTTGCACTCTAATAAAACTTGCCTGAAGATCAGAAGACAAAGCCTGTCACAGAGTTAAACACAGAGGTCAGGCAGAAGTGGCACACACCTTTAACCTAGCACTCAGGAAGCAGAGATCCAGATGGATCTCTGTGAGTTCAAGGCCACACTGGGCTACATGAGATTGATCCAGTCTAGGAGAGAAACAGAGCCAGGCAGTGGTGGCACACACCTTTAACCCCAGTATTTGGGAAGCACACACACCATTAATCCCAGCACTAGGAAGGTTGTGATAGGAAGTGAAATGGCTGGGCGGAGAAAGGCATATAAGGCGTGAGGAGACAGGAACTAGAGCCTTTCGGCTGAGGACTCAGAGGCATTCAGTCAGAGGATTTGTGGAGTTGGTGAGGTGAGAAGTGGCTGTGGCTTGTTCCTTTGTCTCTCTGATCTTTCAGCATTTACCTCAGTATCTGGTTTTTATTAAAAGACCATTAAGGATCCATGCAACACCTGTATAAGGGTGTTCCTACATGCACAGGGAGCCTCAAACTTCACTGCCTGGGGTGGGGGTGGGGGTGGGGCACTCAGCAGACCCCAAGTAACTCAAAGGCGAAAACTCAGTGGCAAGCTCTCCATCCTGAGCTGACCTCCAGGGACCATTTCACCCAGGGCCTCTCCTCCCATCCCTCCACAGCCATCTGCCCTGCCCCCCCCCCCACTCTCCCTCAGGCAGGACCTGCTAGTGGAAAGAGATAGGCTAGAGTTCACTTAGGGCCCCAGAGGCACAGGAAACTGGAGCTAGCCCCAGTAGAAGGGAACTGCCAGGAACCAGTGAAGTCTTCTGGAGCCCCGAAGTCCTTCCATACTCCATCACGAACAAGATGCCTCTCTCCCAGGGTGAGGAAAAGCTGTGGACCTATAACTACTTTAAAACAATAACAACAACAGTGTTTTCCTAACAGCCTGGCTGGGAGGAAGTGGGTCTGTAATTAAACTTTGGAGATGAGAGTATTCCTCCAGGGAATCCTCTACACCACCACCTGCCTCTCCAGCGTAAGATCAGACCACATTGGCTGGCAATGTGAAATCCATCTTAAGAGCACAGGAAGAAGCCCACGCTCCCAGCTGGGGTGGGGATCCCCGGCTATTTCCTCCCAGACTTAAGTTTTGGAGGGCTGAACTTGAGATGCTTCTGCCTTCCTCTTGAAGACCCTTTCTCTCGCTCTTCCAAGGACTTTCTTTATATGGAATCTATCATCTCATTCTTTCTATTATCCTAGGAGGCAGGTCTTTGTAATGACTTCATTTTAAGAGAAGAAAACAGGGGCCCAGAGAGGATACAGTAAGGCTTGCTGGAGTTTGGTTTTTGGAATCGAGCCATCTCTGTCCTGGATGCTGCTCATCCTAACCACTGGGCCCCAACCCGACCCACTACCACTTCATCAGGACCAGAGCACGCTGCCAACGGGATTCCCGTTCCAATGCTCGGCTCGTGGGTTTTTAAGTAATATCTGAATACAAGATTCCAGTTTGACAAGATAATTTGGAGAGGTCCCTGGGGTTAGTTATAATGAGATCTAAGTAGTTACATTCCACAGGAATGATCTAGAATGATGATCCAGGAAAAATGAGGTAATGTAACTTAAATTATTATTTTCATTTTCTTTCTCTTACTAGATGCATTCTTGATACAATTTCTTCAAATCTATTGTTTTCCATTATTGTAACAACTACAAGAGACATTTTTTATTTTTGATTTCCCACCTCTCCCCAGATTTCTCTTTCATTACTATTCTGTTTTTCACAGATGAGCATAAGGTTCCCTGTGACTAAGCCTCTCTTCCATTGATGGCCCTAAAACCCATCCTGAGACAATGGTTGCCAACCTGGAATTTATCCTTCTAGATCTTTTTTTTTTTTTTTTTTTTTTGTTTTTTTTTTTTTTTTTTTTTGATGAGCGTTTTACTGTGTAGTTTTGGTGCCTGTCCTGGATCTCGCTCTGTAGACCAGGCTGGCCTCGAACTCACAGAGATCCGCCTGGCTCTGTCTCCTGAGTGCTGAGATTAAAGGCATGCGCCACCGCCACCCGGCCTTCTAGATCTTTTAAAAGTAGTTATATATCAGTGCGTGAGATGTCTCAGCAGACACCAGGCCAAGCCTAACAACCTGAGTTAGAGCCCTGAAATCCATGGGAGAGAAGGAGAGAACTGACTTCCACAAGTTGTTCTGACCTACACACACACCACACATCACACACACCATACACACCACACACATATATACCACATACATCACACACACCACATACACCATACACAGACCACACACATCATACACACCACACACACCATACACACACCGTACATACTGCACATTTGTCACACACATCATATATCACACATACCATACATCACACACACATGTATACATACACACATGTGCATTCATAACACACACACACACACACACACACACACACACACACCTCAGCAACTACCTCCCCAGACTTTTACCCTGCTGCATCTCATCTAGATTCAGTGATCTCCTGGGGCTCAGTAGCCAACCAATCTAGAAGAATCATCAAGATCAAGGTTCAGTTAGAGACCTTGTCTCAAAATAAACAGGGTGAAGAGGGATTGAGGAAGACACTCAATGTCAACCTCTGGCCTGCACACACGTGTGTTCATACACACATACATACACAAACATAAACACACACAAAATTTCTCATCAACAGAAAAATTAACCGTTTTTTTTTTTTTTTTAACCTACAGAGCAAAGGCCTTAGAATAAGAAGTTCTACAATTCTAGAGACTGCGGTGCAGGATGGCTCAGTGGGCAGCAGTGCTTGCTGAACAAGCAAGAGGACCTGAGCTTGGATCCAAGAACTCATGGAAAAAGCTGAGCATGGCTTCACGCATCTGCAGCCCCAGAGCTGGGGTGGGGAGGGGTGGAGTAGAGATGGGCTATCAACTCAGCTCCAGGCTCAATGGAAGACTCGTCTCAGAGGAATAATGTGCAAAGTGATAGAACAGGGCATCTTACACCCAATGGCTTCCTCTAGCCTCTGTATTGTTGAATACAGGGTGGACGCACCTGCATACACCACACACACATACACACACACACACACACACACACACACACACCCGGGGGGGGGGGGGGCAGGGAGGGAGGACGGACAGAGAACTCTACTTCTAAAAATGCAATGATCCATGAATCTCCATAAACAATATCATAACAGCCACCAGCACATCATTCCAGAGCTGAATACTAATGATTTGGGGACTGTATACTTTGTTCACCCATGCTTAACCAGGCTATTCAAGACCTGGAAACCCAGTGCGGCCCTGTGCTGGGTACGCAGGTGGGAAGTGCAAGATAGATGAATAAGGAAGAGAGAGAAAAGCTCTTTGAAACAGTTTTAGTCCTTAGAGCAAATAAGTAGGCCAGGCAGCTCTCTCAACTGTCCTCCAAGAGGGGCGGGGGAAGCTCAAGGGCTCTTCCTGGCTCTGACCAAACATTGACCCAGTGGCACTCACTGCCAGGGGTCCCTCTCAGCGGCCAACAGCACATGAGCCAATGTTTGCAGAGAAATTTCAGCAGCCCAGTGCCTGGCAGCCCAGGTTGTGAAACAGCCCTAACGGAGCCAGGACCTGGGAGCCTTCTTTGGTGGAGCTAGGTCATAACGGCGAGACATCAAATGAAAAGACGACTTTAAAGGGGGCATTTGTGGCCCCTTGTCTGCCTCCTGCTTAACTTGACTGCATCTTTGAGCAGACCCTTTATAACCAAACAAACGTGGCCATGAGACCGTGCCCTGACCAGCTCCCTGTGGGTCCCTCTCCTGCTTGCAGAGGGCTGAGTATTAAGCTACTCTCAGGTGAAAAGGCCCTTTCCTTTCCCCTGTCACCACCTTGACATCTCAAATGATCTTGATTCCCTCTGGAGTCCAACCTGGCTTTCAGAGAGGCTTTGGGACAGCTGTCCCAATGGGCATGCTCAGTTGACGGTTGCTGGAGATACAATTGAGACATCGAGTGTAGCATGAATCTTAAATGGTCTTATTAATAAAAACAAACTGGAGCTGGGTATTGGGATGAATGCTAAAAGATCAGAGAGACAGAACAAGCCACAGCCACCTCACCTTGCCAATTCCTCAGCTGATCCCGTTTCCTCAGACTGGAAGCCTCTGGATCTCAGCGGAACTGTTGCTCAAAAGCCTATAAGCTTAACCAGCCCTAGTTCCTGGTCCTCACGCCTTATATACCTTTCTGCTTCCTGCCATCACTTCCTGGGATTAAAGGCTGAGTCACCATGCCTGGCTGTTTCCAGTGTGGTTTTAAACTCTCAGAGATCCAGATGGATCTCTGCCTCCCAAGTGATAGGATTAAAGGTGTGTGTGCCACCATTTTCTGGCCTCTATGTCTGTCTAGTGGCTGTTCTGTTCTCTGACCCCAGATAAGTTTATTAGGGTACACAATATTTTGGAGAACACAATATCACCACAATCGAGCATAGTGGAGGGTCCCTCTGCGTGCGAAGTCATCTTATCAGGCCAGCAACCCCAATAAGTAAGAAAGTCATGACCACAAGGAAGTGAATTCATGCCACAGAGATGAAAAGGAATGCCCCTGGAACTCATCCTATGCCAAGAACTGCTACACTGTACTGTTCAGGGAAAAATGACAAAGAAAAGAACCTGTACATGTTCAAGGTGGAAGTGAAAAATTAGTGTTTTCCTTCTTTTATTTTAAAGACACAGTCTCAAGTAGCCCAGGCTGCCCTCTATCTATGTAGCTGAGGATGACCTTAAATTCCTTATCCTCCTGCCTCTACCTCCCAAGTGCTGAAATTATAGACATGTGCTACCAGGCCTGGCTTAAAAGTATGTTTGGAGCCAGAAAGATGGCCCAGCAGGTGAAGAGGCTTGCTGCCAAGCCTGAGGACTTAAGTTCAATTCCCGGGACCCACAGAGTGGACAGAGAAAACTAACTCCGTCAAGGTGTCCTCTACCCTCTACATGCGGCATGCACATGCCCCACCACAAATAAGTAAATATGGTTGATCTGAAGCTAACTGAACGTATGGATGTGGAACCTGCACACACAGGACTAGAGGATGACCCACACAGACAAGCCTGGCCACAAGCATAGCCATTCCAGGACCAGGGCCAGCACATCACAGAGCTGCTCCATGCTTGTGTCCCTTCTAACTGTGATAGGAGGAAGTGAGTCCTCGGGCGGGGGGGGGGGGGGGGACAGCATTCCTTTCTTGTGAGATTCTATAACTTGGGAGGGGATGGGACCAGAATAGAAATTCTGATTTGGAAGTTTCCCCAGGCTTCTAGACTCCTTCCAACTCATCAATGAGCCCTTTCAGGGTCTACACTCTGCCCAACTGCATTATCATTTCCTGTCCCCACACACTGTACCCATTGATGGGGTGTGGGCAAATCCCACCAGTTCATCCTGGAGAGACCAAAGGAGAGTGAGCAGGACTGGGAGGGGAGGCAGAAGGCAGGAGTCATGAGTGCCTCCACGCTCACATGCAGAGACACAGTCAGTCCCATACTGTTCAAGCACAGGGACCAGAATCTGGGAAACTGGGTTTTTAAGAGGCTTGTCTCATAAATGGAGTGATAACGACCGTGAGATAAAAGCAGGTATTAATGCACAAACACACAGGCCTGCAGCTGCCTCTCCAAATGGCCCACCGCTAAGGGGTAAAGAGAAGGACTGGCCACTGGCTGCGAGGGCTAGAAACAAATTTCTCTCCTTTGTGGTTTTGTGGGTCTAAATCACACTCGCATCCTAAGGAAGGATCTCGAGTATCTCAGCTTTCCCTTCCAGACAGAGGAAGGGTGCTGTCCATTCACAGTGATATACAAGAGTGACACCCCCACCCCGCTAGGGCGCATGTCCACACTCCAAGACCCTCTACCTCTGGGCATTCTGATTAGTCCAGACCAGTCAAAGTCTTCCTGAGGATTTATCA
>CABHPP010137026.1:4399-35811 GCA_902168425.1 Peromyscus attwateri | reverse complement strand
CAAAGAGAGTTCTGGGACAGTCAGGGCTACACAGAGAAGTCACCCAGCTGGCCCCAGATATTAGAAAAAAAGTTCAGTTAGAAAAATTTAAAAGTTTAAGTAGGTCCCAGTTGCTGGGGATAGCTTTAAAGGCATTTAACAACAGAGAACTGATTGAGACAAGACCTTTTGCATAAACTGAAAGCCACCGTCACCTTCTCTGATGATGAGATGCAGTTAGACTTACAGACACCCAGTCAAATCTTGGTGTCTTACCCTCTGTCAGAAGAAACCAACCCCCAGGACTAGCCCAACACCAAGCTCCTATAATTGTTCCACTAAGCAGTTCAGCTCCCTCTGTCCAGATGGAACAGGACCCAG
Organism: Peromyscus attwateri; assembly: GCA_902168425.1. Classification (NCBI taxonomy): domain Eukaryota; kingdom Metazoa; phylum Chordata; class Mammalia; order Rodentia; family Cricetidae; genus Peromyscus; species Peromyscus attwateri. The sequence goes on along the minus strand of CABHPP010137026.1, from coordinate 35,451 downwards.
AGACTCTGGGAACAAAAGGCATTTATTTCCCCATGCCTTATGCTATCATGAGCCTTGTGTCTGGACACCTTCCAGTCAGAGCAAAAGCAAACTCTGATTTCTGTGTGATTTCAGTGCAGCTACAGGTCCTGCTCTGGGTACAAATGTCTGCTCAAATAACCACTACTGCATATTAAGAAATGGAATATAACTTCTTAGATGTTCTCAGAACTTTTTCTTCTGAATACTGACCCCATACTTTTTAAATTTCTGACGAGGGCTCCTGCATCCAAGGCTGGCTTCAAACTTGCTATGGCCCAGGGTGACCTTAGACTCCTGATTCCCCTGCCTCTACCTCCCAAGAGCTGGGATTACAGATGGTGCTCCCATGTCTGGTTTCTGAAGTGTGGGCAATAAAACCCAGAGCTTAATGCATGAAGGCTCTAACAACTGGCCTTCATCCTGAGCTATTATATAAATATTTTTCTTATTTCTTAGGAATATCTTGAGTTGAAAAGTTGTATCTAGAAATGTTAATCCAGGATGTTAACACTGTACTAAGTAGAAGAAGTATCTTTTCCCACAAAAGCCAAACAGAAAACAAAGTGTTACTAACATTTTCTATTTATTCATTAATAAAAAGTGCATAGTACAAGCCCTTTACCCCAATTCCAAGTACTCAGTAAAAGATTAACAATAAATGCTAGATGGCACGACTGATTTGTTTGGCATGATTTAAACATTTGAAACAGCAAATTACATTTAGTACATCACATGACCACCTTTGCTTTTACCAAATAATCATTGGACATGTAACGAATACTCAGAATTCTTCATTGAGAAAAATTTTCTATTGCAACAACAAAATTTAAATCATTTTTCCTTCTTCAAGGTGCTGTTTTGTGTTTTAAACCGAGTTGGTCAAACTTGAGCACAACATCACTGAGAGAGACAAACTTTCAGACTTTCAAACTTTTTAGAGTGACAGACTCCCACAATTCCTTTAAAAATCTAAGATATTAGTAAGTTTATAAACACTATCACAGACACTAATGGAACCATGGGACAGCCATACTCAATGGATACTCCGGAGAACTTCTGCACATTGTAAAACATGACTTACTAACCATGGAACAGTGTTCAGATACATGGTCAAACCTTTTACAATAAACAGTCCCAATGTTAAGCTATCCCATGTGGAAAATGGAAAAATGAAACTAGATCTGTATAATAGTATGAAAAGACTCTCAAATAAATTCTAGACAGCATGAACGGCCAAGAGGGATGGAAATGTGAGCTTTCAGACCAAGTGAGTGTTTGCAAGCCAAATAATGGTATAAGAATAAGCTCAATTAAAGCATGCAGAAGCTGCAAGAAGAAAATAATATAAATTATTAGTGAGGTTAATAATAATATTCTATGTAGGATACCACCATTTTAGGGGTACGGAAAATTTTCCAAAGAAAACAAAATAACGAACAATAAAAAATAAAAACCCAGGACCAAGAACTTCTCAAAGAAACTCAACTGTTAACAGACACTGAAATGTCTGGATTGGAGTTTTCTATACAATTGTGATTTTTTATATATATATATATATATATATGTATATATGTATATATATATATATATATATAGAGAGAGAGAGAGAGAGAGAGAGAGAGAGAGAGAAAGAGAGAGAGAGAGAGAGCGCGAGAGATCTCCTTCTGGTGAACATGTAACTAAGCCTTTTCTAGGTTGGAAAGTAATGTCTTTGAGGGGCTAACAAACTGAGGCTGTGGTACTAACTTAATAGAGGCTCAAGAAGGAAAAGACTAAGCTGTTTAGACACAGCAAGTGCATGTGATCGGAACGAACATCCAGAACAAGAGTGCACATTCCAGGTCTCTAACACTAGGTGGTCTGTAACCACATTTTGTCCATTTCTTTTTTAATCAAGGTGAAGTCTACACTACCTGTGAGGCCGACTAAGTGAACACATCAACTCTCCATCGGGTTTCGCTTCAACAGGTTAGAACAGACTGCTGGAGTATGTGTGCAGGTCTTCAGAGTTAAAGGGAGAGACAGGAAAAGAAATGCTACAGAGATGTGCCTCCATTTGATGCCATTCCAATTTTGTTTGGCTTTAAGTCCCTCACCCCATTTTTCCTTATGAGGCAAGATGTTCCTACGCAGCCCAATCTGACCTGAAATTCATTACATAGTCTATAGTCTGGCCTCATGACTGCTACCATATCTGACTTTTGTGTTAAACTGGCTACCAGCTATGAAGGGGGAAGACTTCCGGTTACCCACAACAAGAGAGAAACCCTTCACTCACTCTGTGGTGTTCATTTGTTCAGGATTTAACTTACCTGGGTTAAGTCACCCTTTTATAAGCATAAGTAATTAAAAGGTGGTTATATTACTTCAAGGGTTGAGCACAAAGCCAAGTGAGCCAGGAGGGATGTCAGCAGCCAGGATCAGCACAGGACGAAGTGATGCCCTTAACAACGCAATGGACCAGAGCGTAACCACCGCACGGGGGAAGTAACCAGTGTCACAGAGCCAGGTCAGAGGCCTGTCAACGGCCCAGTGATGGACAAGTTTATTTAGTTCACACAAACAGTTTCTCAGATCTGTACAGTGACAGCCTAGACTGACCTGGGAAGGAAAGCTTTACATTGATAGCAAAATACGTTCTGACCCCAACAAATCATCTACAGCTACTTCCTAGAAAAAAAATTCCAGGCCATCCATGTATGTTTAAACACCATTTGTATTCACTGCTTTTTGAACCGAGAACAATGCAACCTCTTAGTTTTTAAGTACATTTTGAAATCTCAATTTCTGATGCTCCTTCCCACTCCAATACATCCACATACTATTACTAAACAGAATCAAGCCGAGAGGTGAGAAAAATATTGTTTGCCTTTTTCCTCCTTTCCCTGGGAATAAACTAAGACCTCACATTAAAGGCTTCTTTTTCTTCCTAAGTTAGAAGGGCAACAAAAGACTCAAAAATTTTTTTCAAATAAAAAAGTGTGAAAATAAGTAAACAGGCATTAAAATGTCAACCCCCACACAGATGTAAGATGATTTCATTTTAACAGGCAAGTGTTGGAATGGAAGAGAAGCTTGCTGAGAGGCATTCACTTAAAAAAACAAGCCAATACATCTAGCCCATGTTAGCACGGGCTGGAGTATACCAACAAAGGCAGAGGGGGTCAGCTCTCCCTTCATGAGTGCATAAGGCTAGCGGGCAGTGGCTGTCAGCGACACACAACAGATTCTAAACCAACCGTTACAGCAATCAATCATGTTTATTTAAAGTATTCTTAACATCAGAAACTTTTACTCGGAATTAAAAAAAGAATCAGTAAACAACCAGTTCACTTTTCCTATTCTAGCCACATAAACCAGCTGCACCACAGATCTCAGCTGGAGGTTGTAAGGAAACTATTCTAAAAGCTTCACGGTCCCGAGAACTACAGAAAACTGCCAAGGTAAAGTAAATACAGTGTGGCTCTGTCATTCATACCAGATAACCCCAAATAAATACCTTAAGAAAAAAATGAAAATCTATTAAAATCACTTAAAACACGTAAATGCAGAAATCTCAACTTTCCTTCAATTGGGCCAGAAACCACCACAGATATTATGATCACGGTCCCAGGGACAATGAGTGGAATGTTTAAGCTTAGGCCAACCAACGAAGTCCTGTGAACTTTCCAATAGAATCATTTACTCAGGTATACTGTAAATAAGAACTGTGGCAACACAGGAAGCAAAAGTCAGTTTGCAAGTGAAATTTCTAGAAGCTCATGAAAACAATACCATCCCAAATTGCAGATGGAAAAGGAAAAACAGTTAAGAGTACTCTGGTCATCTTCAGTCATTTGGTCGTCACAGCGTTTAACACTCTGCTTCCCACATCGACGTTAGTCCACAGGAGGAGCGGGTGGGTCCTGACCCTGGCATTAACAAAGAATGGGTTCAGTGACTTTTAACACATCTAATAAGTGAAAAAGGCCAGCACCCCTGCCCCCCAACCCCTTCACACTACATTGACACCTGCAGTCTTCCTGTTTCTAGACAGGGAACATAAGGTAAGTACTGTGGTGTGGCAGTGAGTCCTTCTTGCATGTGGTATGGGACAAAAGGAAGCCGCAGCAGGGGTGTGACTATCCCGGCCACCTCGGGGAGTGTCCATCCTCCCACTAATGTGACTGCTGAGTGCAGTCCACTCGCAGCTAGAGGCGTCTATTTCTCGCCGTGGAGTGTCTCCCGGAATGTGGCTTGGGTGCTTGTGGCAGGCAACCATCTTACCACTGTAAGGGAGCCCGCCTTACAATGAGGGCTGTAGTAAGAGGAAATAGACTGGCTATCTATGCGTGCACCAGTGCATGTGCGTGTATGTGCGTGTATATTAGAACAGGTCTCATGTATGTATGTATGCATGTATTCGTGTATGTATGTATTTAGACTGTGTCTCACATATCTCAGAGATTAGCTTCATGCACACTGAGGAGCACTCCATCTCATGTATCTCAGAGATTAGCTCCATGCACACTGGGGAGCACTCCATCTTGTGTATCTCAGATATTAGCTCCATGCACACTGGGGAGCACTCCATCTCATGTATCTCAGAGGCTGGCTTCATGCACACCAAGCAAGCACTCTACCTGGGAAGCTACATCCTCAGCCCAGAAACTGGATGTACAATAGCACTGTTAATCAAGACAACCGGGACCTGTTAGGTGGCCTATGTGCTGGGGTTACAGTTGTGTACACGCACGTTCTGCTTCGATGTTAAATGTTCTCAGCACTGAACCTACCTCAGGTTTTGGTGTGTGAACCAATAATCCACTTATTAGTCACCTTCCTGTTGGTTTTTGTCACTTGCAATAGAAAGCATCTGAGTTAAAAGGAGGTTAAAGCTATGCCAAGCTATACAGGCTGAGGCAGGAGGATCCTGAGTCTGAGGCCAGCTTGAGCTACAAAGTGAGTTCAAGACTATCTGGGCCATACAGTAAGACTTCATCTCAAAAGTAGAGAGGGGGAGGGCTTTCAGGGCTGTTGGGAAGGCTTCATTTACTTACCTTGGCATGCTCTGTGAGAGTGAACAGCCTTTCTACTGCAGTTTGTTTTTTTTCCTGTCCCTTGCTTAGGACACAGAGACTATTGTTCTAGGACCAATAAGGTCCAGGGGATGTATCACTTGTAATGACTTCTAAGTCAGGTGCACTTGGATTTCTTATCTCTAAACATTTGAGAAATTGCTCCCTGACACAAAAATAGTAAAGGTGTACATACAACGTAAGAAAAAAGGCTAAGAAAGAAATAGTTCACAAAATATGAAAGCTTCTTATGCCCATTCCCCTTTCCAGAACACCCTGAAGTACATTAAAGCTTTCTCTTCTACTCTCCTTCCTCAGTCAGACAGGGTGGGACTGTGTAGACTAGGCTGACCTTGAACTCAGAGATCCAACTCTCAGTGCCTCTCAGGTGTTGGGATTACAGGGCACACCATCACAGCCTGCAGATGAGAACCCACGTGGGCCAGAGAAGCCATTCTCAGCTGACTCCACCCAGCACGTGTCTGCTGCTCTACTAAAGGCTCCGTGTGCAGCCCAGTCTCACTGCACACTTGCTCTCCTCGGGTAAATTCTAATGTTAATTACATAAGGCTGCCAAAAGCACCCATTAGGAACTGCGCTTTGTGAAGGCTGAATATTAAATTAATAGAGTAATTTGGTGTTCCAACATGTGGCTTCATCATGAAAAAAAGTTCTTTTGTTGGATTTTTGTTTTCTTGAGAAGGGGTCTCCTATAGGCCAACCTAGGCTCTAACTTGCTATGTAGCAAAGGATGACCTTGACCTTCTGATCTTCCTACCTCCTCCACCTCCCCAGTGCTGGGACTCTAGGTGTGTGCCACCACACCTTGTTTGTGAGGTGTCAGGAGCCAACGCAGGGCTTCGTGCATGCGAGGCAAGCAGTCTACCAACTGAGCCATATCCCTAGCCTGAAGACTTCTTTCTAGACGCCGAGTCGTTTTATAGATACCCAGCACCTCTCTGAAACAGATCTCACTTTGTAGTACAAGGTGGCCTAGAACTCACTAGGTAGGCCAGGCCAGCCTTGAACTTGAGGTAATCCTCCTGTGCCACTCTCCCAGTGCAGGGGGGACAGATCTGAGCCATACCTAGCTCTATTTTTTTAACGTTTATCTCTACAAAAGACAACTGGGCACTGAAAATTTTATTAGGACTACACTGAAAGAATTCAGTCCAAGAATTAAGTCTGCTGGGCAGTGGTGGCACACACCTTTAATCCCAGCACTCCGGAGGCAGAGGCAGGCAGATCTCTGTGAGTTCGAGGCCAGCCTGGGCTACAGAGCGAGATCCAGGACAGGCGCCAAAAACTACAGAGAAACCCTGTCTCAAAAAACAAAACAAAACAAAACAAAACAAAAAAAAAGAAAGAAAAGAAAAAAAATTAAGTATTCCTCTGGATAATTTAGATATTTCAGTCAAAATAACCACCCCCGCACTACCCAGAAAGGATTAGTAATTCTTACACTGTGAGGGCTGGAGGGCTTTCCGGGGAGGCTGGAACCTCTCAGATTAGGAGGTCTCAGTAAGAACAGGAGCACTGCAATCACCATCCAGGCCATCAGGATCACAGTGATGCTGACGCCGTTGTCACTGGAGGGTCCTGGCACTAAAGACAAAGAAGACGAGCATCTGTAGCAAAACTGCCCCGATGGTAACATTGTGAGACAAAGGTAAAACAGATTCTACTGTTTAAAACCTGCACTAAGAAAACCACTAATAGTTTAGAGCACAGCTGTAAACTGGTGTGTTTCAATTTCCTTTTCCTTCAAGTAAGAAAATCTACAAGGTATAACTCATGTTAGTCACAAACCTAATTATAGTAAAGACTTTGACTAGTCTAATGTTCTTTAACAATTTTATTTATCTTTTATTTTGTGTATGTATGTCTCTGTGTGGAGATGAGCATGTGTACACAGGTGCCCACAGAGGTCAAAGGAGTTGGGTCCCCAGAGCTGGAGTAATAGGCAGATTGTGAGCTCTGACATGGGTGCTGGGAACAGAACTCTGGTCTTCCGCAAGAGGACTGTATGCCCTTAACCACCAAGGCACCTGCCCAGCCAAATGTATTAAGTTCATCATTTGTGTTAACAGACACTTAGCCCTGGACGCTCCATGAGCTATACACATCCAACAGTTGTGCATTGATTGCAGAAGGCTCATGGACTCAGGAAACCACAATTCCACAGATTGGCTGAAATCTAAAGAAGCCAGATTAAGATTATCCAATAAAGGGGCTGGAGAGACGGCTCATCGGTTAAGAGCACTGACTGCTCTTCTAGAGGACCTGGGTTCAATTCCCAGCACCCACATGGCAGTTCACAACTGTCTGTGACTCCAGTTCCAGGGGACCCAACACTGATGGCAAAACACCAATGCACATAAAATTAAAAAAAAAAATACCTAATGAAGTCGGGTGGTGATGCTGGCACACGCCAGCACTCGGGAGGCAAGGCAGCTGGATCTCTGAGTTCGAGGTCAGCCTGGTTTACAGAGTGAGTTCCAGGATAGCCAAGGAATACAGAAAAAAAAAAAAACCATTTCAAAAAAGGAATGCCTAGTGGAGAGGGCTGGAGACATGGCTCATGGGCTACAAGTACTTGTTTCTCTTGCAGAGCATCCAGGATCAGTTCCCAGCACCCACGACCATCTGTAACTCTAGTTCCAGGAGATCCAACAACCTCTTCTGACCCCCACAGACATGCACACAGGCAAAGCATAAAATAAGTAAATCAAAACAAGGTAAAGAATAGCAATGGCAGGCGTGGCAGCACAGCCTTTAGTCCCAGCACTCAGGATGTAGAGACGGGCAGGTTTGAGTCTGAGGCCAGCCTGGTCTACACAGAGAGTTCCCGGTCAGCCAAGACTATAGTGAGTCTCAAAAAACAAAGACAAAAACAAAAAAATCTTTAAAAAATGCTCAGTTTTCATAAATTAAAATTACAGATCAGATTTAAAGATAAAAACAGCAGACTGCAAAAATGGCCCATCAATATGACAGCTAGTTTTGGTTTTTCTGCATCAGGAAAAATAAAAGCTATCCAGACAGGATGCAGAAACAAAGCTGATGTACTGTAGCAGGTTCCGCAGGCCCAGGGCTCACTCCCATGCCAGTAGTGAGGCCAGAGTGCTAGCAACCAAAACAGACAGTCTTTGAAGTACTTTGCTGGTACAAGAGGAGGCAGATGGGAATACAGCTTCTGTTCTAACCCTAGTCACTTTCGGAGCAACAGCTAACTCAGTGAGGGGTAGGGGAGTCACCAACCTGCATGCCTTATCAGCACTGTTTCTCTCTTCCTGAGTTCTGGATGCTGGGTACTGAACCCAGGACCTTGCCCATACTAGACAAACAGTATACCACATCCAGCCCCCCAGATCATTCTTCTCTTTGTTCCCTTCTGTTATTCTAAATTTGTGGAGTTTTAAAATTTTATTACAAGGGTTGGGGATTTAGCTCAGTGGTAGAGTGCTTGCCTAGCAAGCACAAGGCCATGGGTTCGATCCGGGGGTGGAAGTGCCCCCCCCATGCCTTTAATCCCAGCACTTGGGAGGCAGGCCGATTTCTGTGAGTTCAAGGCTAGCCTGGTCTATAGAATGAATTCCAGGGATACACAGAGAAACCCTGTCTCAAAAAACAAAAGTTAAGTTTCTCCTTTGATTTGTGTAGGGGGCAGGCATGTGAAGGTCAGAGGGTAACTTTCAGCATCTGGTTCTTTCTTTCTACCATGTGAGTCCCGAGGATTGAACTCAGGACATAAGCCTTGGTGGTAAGTGTCTTTATCAGCTGAGACCTCTTACTTGAACTTTGTAGGGTCCTGTTTCTTCTTACAGAGGGTCTATCCATCATCCATTATCATCAGGTCTCCAGGGTATATTCCTGATTTTCCTTTTCCTAGCTCCCAAGACTAGAGTGTCATCCTAAAAACACTAGTAACACGAGCCTCTCTGCTGTCCAGCCCAGGGCGCAGCCACTGCTGATCTGCCGACTCCGAGCACACTGGCCTGACCTTTGCTGGTGTGATTTGGTTCTACTTATGTCATTTCCACTTCCTCCAACATCAGCTTTTCTAGTTCCTCCAGATTCTTGAGCCAATGTTCCCCTCACCTGGCTGTACATCAATAAGGCCTGTGACCCACATCACAGATTCTGAGGCCCTGCGTCAGACCATCTGATTCAAGAACAGCAGATGGGTGTGGTCTAATATTTTTTAAACCTCCCCTGATGTAATAATAATAATTCAACCCTTCTCTGGCAGGGAACTATGCAAACTCAGTCCTTCCACAGCACCCCACACCCTCCACCCTGCCCAGCACATACTCAAACCAACCTCCCATTTACTCTCCACCCCCCTCTCCCTATAACAATCCCATTCCCTCTACTACTGTCCTGCTGCCCCTGCTGGCCTTCTCCAAAGTATCACTGCATTTCTCAACTGAAGGAATGGCTTCCCAGCTTTCCTAATTAGGTGGATCAAACTGCTGTTGCTGCCTTCCCAGGCTGGGGATCAAACCCAGGGCCTTGGACATGCATGCTGAGCAACCACTCGGCTCCAGTCGCTGCCCAGGTCATTAACTTTTAAATAAACCATCTCGTGGCTATGTGACTGCTATCTTTCAGCTATCTGATCCTGGTGCCTTGGTTTCTTTATTTGTGGAAGGTAAACATCGCTATCAGCTCACAGGGTAGCAGTGAGCTCTGAAATGGGCAGGCCACAGAGAACAGCAACAGGGTCAGTCGGAATTCAGTAAATGTAGCTTCTGGGAGACATAATCCTGGAGCAGGATGAGCCAATGAAGCATCCCAGTCAAATCCAAATGTCGGCAGGACAAAGAAACACAGCCCTTAGTGACTAACTGGATTGGGGCGGGGGGGAGAGAACAAGGGCTGGGCAGGAGTAGGCAGCAAATCCCTCTACTTGAAAGTCTAAATAGATGCAATTTTCCTGACCTTCAAGGTTTGATAGATCACCCCCTATTTTTTTTCTTTCTTTTTCTTTTTCTTTTTGGTGAGTGCTGGTGATCAAACCCATGGCTTCCAGTAAATTAGGCAAGCCCTCTACCAACTGAACTATATCCCCAGACCAATATTTATTTGTGGGGAAGTACAAGGGACATAGGCCTTGGGACCCTCTGGGGAGGTAAGAAGGTAATTTGTGGGAGTCAGCTATCAGCTTCCAAGCTCATTTCCTCTAACATCAGGACCACAGGTGCACTTGTGGACTGATGGAGGTGAGTCCGCTGTATGAGTGCCCTTGGGTCTCCCTGGCAGTCCTGGAACTCACTCTGTATACAAGGCTGGCCTTGAACTCTCATAGATCTGCCTGCTTCTGCCCCCTAAGTGCTGGGATTAAAGGCATGCGCCATCACCACCCTCAATTTTTTGTCTTTTTAAATGTAAGAATATAATGCTGGACATGGTGGTGACACACACCTTTAATCCTAGCACTTGGGAGTCAGAGGCCTGCTTGATCTACAGCACAAGCGAGTTCCAGGACAACCAGGGCTACACAGAGAAACTCTGCCTCAAAAAGAAAAAAAAAATTAAGAAGATAGAACTGCCTGAGGAGGTCATGGAGAGGTATGTGCCAAGTAATGCTTTAAAAATGTTTTGAAGTTTTGTGTGTGTGTGTGTGTGTGTGTGTGTGTGTGTGTGTGTGTGTGTCTGTGTCTGTGTGTCTGTGTGCATGTGCATCTGTGTGGGTGCCAGAAGAGAGCATTAGATGCCCTGGAGCTAGACTGAAGGTGCTGTGAGCTGCCTGACACAGAAACTGGAAACTGGACTCAGGTCCTCTGCAGGAGCAGCAAGTACTCCTAACTGCCAAGCCATCTCTCCAGTCCCACACCAAAGCTTTTAACACAGGGAAGATGGTAATTCCGTCTGATTTCTCTGATTTAAACATTACATTATTTTATTTACTTATTTTGTATATGCATGTGTGTAAGCACATGTGCCACAGCACAGGTGTTGAAGTCTGAGGACAACTTGAGGACATTAGTTCTCTTCTTCCACAGTGTGTGGGGTTGGGGAGGGGGGCAGAGTCCTAGGGAATTGAACTCAGATCACCAAGCTTGGAGGTAGGCAGCTCTAACTGCTGAGCCATCTTACTGGTCCTTGTCTTGTTTGGTTGGAGATCTCATGTACCCAGGCTGGCCCCAAATACGCTATGTAGCCATGGCTGCTTTGAACTCCTGATTCTCTTGTCTCTGTCTCCAAAAATGCTAGGATTGCAGGCCTGCGCCACTACTCCTGGTTTGCTGAACTTCGAAAACTAATCATGGTGCCATTCTAGGCAGCAAATCTGGCATGTGAGACACAGTAAGACCCTACAGACCAGAGGTAAAACAGCAGGTGAATGGCCGTAATTAAAGCAGAAGCAGCAGGTGGGGGTGCGAGGGGCAGTGCTGAATCATCAGATATACAGACTGAAGAGGATTTGAGGAGGTCAGGCACAGCGGGTGAGGCAGAGGATCCTAAGGTTCAAGGCCAGCCTGGGCTAGGTAATGAGTCTGAAGCCAGCCTCCGCCCACAGTGAGACCCTGTATGGGCTAAGGTGAGGTTCGGTGGTGGAGTGCTTGCCTAGCATGCATAAGGACTCGGGTTTGATCCAAAACACCATAAGAAAGAAATAGTCCTTTAAAAAGATTCTATGCCAGGCGGTGGTGCCCACCTTTTAATTCCAGCACTTAGAGGCAGAGGCAGGTGGGGATCTCTGTGAGTTCCAGGACAGCCAGAGCTGTTATAGAGAAACCCTGTCTCGAAAAACCAAAAAAAAAGATTCTACAAAGTCCTAACAATGTTTTTCATGTTCAGACAAACCTCCGAACTGTCTTTAAAGGTGGTTTTCTGAAAAGCCTAGAAATGTCCTGCAGATGGCTGTCTTCTGTAATGAGAAAACTATGCTAAAAGGTAACTACAAAATGCAGGGCTGGAGGACCAAGATGCCAACAGAAACGGGGAGAGGGAGGTTCCTGTCTTCATGCTGGGAATCCAGAAGATAGAAGGGATCTGCCTCCAAGTCTCTTTGTCTTCAAGGAACTCAGAATGGAGGTGGACATAAACTGCCTAGGCAGGGTCGGGCGGCTGTGGTGCACTCCTTTAATCCTGCCCCCCAAAAATGCCTAAGTAAATCATAGTCACTAGATACAGACTTAACAGACACGGAACAAACACAGTCACTAGATACATAGTTACAAGACAAAGGACCAAACTTAAAAGGGTTTTAAAAAACAACAGGTCCAGCAGTGGTGGCACACGCCTTTAATCCCAGCACTCATGAGGCAGAGGCAGGGGGATCTCTGTGAGTTCGAGGCCAGCCTGGGCTACAGAGTGAGTTTCAGGAAAGGCGCAAAGCTACACAGAGGAACCATGTCTCAAAAAAACAAAACAAAAACAACAACAAAAAAAGTTTTAGGTGAGGGTACTGGAGAGATGGCTCAGAGGTCCTGAGCTCAATTCCCAGCAACCACATGGTGGCTCACAACCATCTGTAATGAGATCTGGTGCCTCTTCCAGGGTACAGGCAGACATATAGGCACAGGCAGAACATTGTATATATATGAATAAATCTTTATAAACACACACACACACACACACACACACACACACACACACGAATAAATCTTATCTGGACAGGCCACTCTGTTTGACAGAGAAACAGGGAGATAGTTGAGAACATATTCTAAGGCTGGGCATGGCAACCCAAGCCTTTGATCCCAACATTTGGGAGGCTGAGGCAGACAGATCTCTGAATTCTAGGCCAGCCTGTTCTACATATCGAGTTCCAGACCAGCCAAGGCTACATGGTAAGACCCTGTCTTAAACAAACAAAGGAACCTATGATAATAACCTTATGGAAGAGGGGGGAGGCAGAATGGGGAGGTATTGAGTACAGTTCTGCTTACATCCTGAAGGCATGATAATGGCTAGATCCCTGAGAGCCAACAAGAGTCGAGGTAACTTTCAGGACAGAGCTACCACAAACTTACGGGACAGACAGAAGAGGAAAGGCAGCTGTGGCAGATACCACTAGGAGCTCCATTCTGAAGATGGTCTGGGAAGCCGGTGCAACATCACAGTGGACATGTCGGGAAGACAGTCACCAGCACACACATGAGTCATACATATGACTGGAGAACATCATCAAGGGTGTGGCAAGGGAACAGCTCCAGGGAATGAGCTAAGGAGGCCAGAGCGGATAAGGAAGACAGGAATTGGAAAGTCACAACTATAAGACTGAACAATTACAGGTTCAGAGTGGAAAAGAGCAGCTTCATATGGAAACAGGAGAAGACAGGAAATTATGTCAAGGGTTGTGCCTGGGTAGATAGCTCCACCAATTAAGTGTTTGCCATGCAAGCATGGGGCCCTGAGTTCAATCATAGAACCCATGTGGAAAGGGTGGACATGGTGGCACACTTGTAATCCTCGTGATGGAAAAGGAGATAGAGGAATCCTTCCGGGGGGCTCACTGGCCAGCCAGGCAGTCTAACCTAATGGGTGAGCCCTAGATCCCATTGAGAGACTCTGTATCAAAAAACAAGGTGGAAGGCTCATGAAGAATGACATCTGGCCTCCACGTACATGTGCACACACATGGAATGTACACCAGCACACAGGTACTCCTGCACACATGAACAAACACCACAAAAAAATACATACGGCTGTGTATACTGATACACACCTTTAATCCCAGCACTTGGGAGGCAGAGGCAGAGGCAGAGGCGTGCAGATCTCTATGAGTTAAAGGCCAGCCCGGTTTATGTTTATATAATGGGCACCAGACTAGCCAAAGCTATACAGTGAGACCTGTCTGAAAAAAACCCAATAAATAAAAATGCCAAAAGTTAAGTTTCAATAAAAGAAATAATACAAAGCGGCAGAGAGCTATCAAAGAGAAAAACCACTGGGTGCCTTTAGCAACGGTGCAAACAAGTCAAAACTTATAACTTAAAAACCCAAACCATATTCACTGGCTAATGATGAAATATAAACTCTTCACTAAAGACGGAGACCTACAGTAGAATCTGTAAACTTCCTTTACAAATTCCCTCCCATGCTTTACCTCCCACACTTTCCGACCCTTGGAAGCCTGGAACCCTGTTTAGTCCTATTGTCTTCCACAAACTTATGTTTTTAGCAGAAGAAGCTACAAAGGACGAGTTTTTTTCACACAGGGCCTTGCCATGGACCACAGGGCAGCCTAGAATTCACCGTTTTCTTGCGGTAGCCTTCCATGTGGAATTTCAGGCATGCACTACCACCAGAGACAGAAGAGCCGTGAGTGACTCTTCCTTGAGGAGCCTGGACCCCCACTTGAAGCAACCAAAGCATTTTTGAGTATATTAGGCATCAAATATATAACTGAGAGCCACTTACCATAAAATAAACTAAGAGCACCTTAGAAGGTGGAGGCCTCGGGACCATCCCTGGTGCATGAGCTGGCTTTTTGGAGCCTAGGGCCTATAGTGTGACACCTTGCTCAGCCTTGGTGCAGGGAGAAGGGGCTTGGACCTGCCTCAACTGAATGTATCAGGCTCTGCTGACTCCCCATGGGAGACCTTGCCTTGGAGGAGGTGGGAATGGGGGGGTGGGTTGGGAGGGAAGGCTGGGGGATGGGAGGAGGGAGGATGGGGGAATCTGTGGTTGGTATGTAAAATGAATAGAAAATATCTTAATAAAAAATTTAAAAAAATAAAAAATTAATAAATAAAAAGAAGGTGGAGGCCATACAATGAGATGTTGTTCAAGGACAGTCTGGGCTATGTGAAACTGTTTTTTTTCCCCTTTAAAGACTTATTTTTTTATTTATTATGTATACAGTGTTCTGTCTGCATGTATGCCTGCATGCCAGAAGAGGGCACCAGATCTCATTACAGATGGTTGTGAGTCACCACGTGATTGCTGAGAATTGAACTCAGGACCAGTGCTCTTAACCTCCAAGCCATTTCTCCCCTTGAGAGAATAATATGCCAGGTGATGGTGGGGTATGCCTTTAATCCCAGCACTCAGGAGGCAGGCAGATCTGTGAGTTCGAGGCCAGCCTGGTCTACAAAGTGAGTTCCAGGACAGCCAGGGCTGCACAGAGAAACCCTGTCTCAAAAAAAGAAAAATAAAAGAAGAAGCCGCCGCCAAAGGGAGAACTGTCTGCTGATCTCTGAGGCCCTCCGCCTTCCCCGTGCCCAGCCTCCCCGTCCTGTTCCCACTGGTACTTACACTCCCGGAGGCACTCTGTGTCGGTGCAGTAGGACTGGGACTGCCGAAGCTGTGTGAGAAGAAAGCAGAGTTAGCTGCGGAGCCGCCAACAGGGGTCTGGGGCAGCAGGGAGGGGCTAGCTCAGCATGCAGGAAGCCCTGCATGGAATTCCTAGCACCACACAATAAAGAAGCAAATCAATTTCTAAAAAGTGTAAAGGTTCTGCCTTCTTTTTCTAAAGAACACTCCACAACTCAAAGGGCTGACTTATGATTAGACTGTGGTTTGGTGATGGCCTCTCTTCATTATGCGGTAAATAAAACTGTATGTGATACAATGAAGACATATTTCAGTTGAAAGGGATTTACGTAAATCTATTCCCATCTACCTCTTTTTAGAAAACATTTCACATGCCAGGTGGCTTACACCTTTATGCCCAGCACTGGGGCCAGCCTGTTCTACATACACAGCAAGTTCCAGGCCTGCCAGGGCCTGTTGGGGAATATTATTCTAAGGTGTGTTACTTTTGTTTATATTGCATTTGTTTAGCTGTGTTACTTTGACTGTCTAAAACACCTGATGGTCTAATAAAGAACTGAACGGACACTAGCGAGGCAGGAGAAAGGATAGGTGGGGCTGGCAGGCAGAGAGAATAAATAGAAGGAGAAATCTAAGAGGAGAGATGGAGTGAGAGAGAGAGGAGGACGCTAGGGGCCAGCCATAGAGTAAGAGTAAGACTTACAGAAGAAAGAGAAGAGTAAATGCCCAGAGGCAAAAGGGTGATGCGATAATTTAAGGAAAGCTGGCTAGAAACAGGCCAAGCTAAGGCCAGGCATTTATAATTAAGAATAAGCCTCAGCAGGGTGAGGGTGGTGGTGGTGGTGGTGGTGGTGGTGGTGGTGGTGGTGGTGGTGGTGTACGCCTTTAATCCCAGCACTCGGGAGGCAGAGCAAAACTACACAGAGAAACCCTGTCTTGAAAAACCTAAATAAATAAACAGAATAAGCCACTGTGTGTGACTTATTTGGGAGCTAGGTAGCGTGTTCCCCCCCCCTCAAAAAAAAAGAACAAAAGCAATCAACAAGGGCCACATAGTGAAACCCTGTCTCAAAACGAAAAGAAAAGAAAGGATTTACTAAGTGAAGCCTAAAGGACTGCTCTAGGAAAGGGCAAGGGCAGAGTCTCTGCTGCTGTCACAGCCCCTGTGAGGATCGGTGTGTGTATGCGGTGCTGTGTTTGCTTGCCGAGGCCTGCACAGCCAGGGACAGAGGGTGACACTGGTGTCTTTCTCTATTGTCCTCCAATCCATTCTGAGACAAGCCTCTTACTAAAGCATAACTTACATAACTTACATAACTCTTTCTTCACTAGGTTAGCCCAGAGTGATGCCTCAGGGTCGGCCGCTCTGTGCCCGCAGCACAGGTGTGGGCCATGGGCATGCTCCAGCACACGTGATTATTATGTGTGTACCTGGGATCTGAACACAGGTCCCTGTGCCTGCCTAACTCACTAAACCATCTCCAGACACCAGTAAAAAATTGTTTCTAGGGGTTGGAAAGATGGCTCAGCAGTTAGGAGCATTGGCTGCTCTTCCAGAGGACCCGGGTTCAATTCCCAGCACCCACATGGCAGCTCACAACTGTCTGTAACTCCTGTTCTAGGGGGTCAGACACTCTCATGCGTACATACATGCAGGCAAAACACGAATGTACATAAAATACAAATAAAGTTAAAAAAATGCTTTCTAAAAACACACACACACACAAAAAGTTTCTAAACATTTCCAAAAAGAACATTCATGTACCTCCCAAAATGCAACTGAATTACAAATATCCAATACTCATACTCAGTTATGGGAGGGAGGACGGGAATGGATGTTAAACTCATATAACTCAGTAATTAGATGATGAGCACCCCAATCTGGGCATTCTTTGTATTGCAGTTAAAAACTTAAACACTTTAGGTTTGTAATACACAATTTAAAATATGCCTATTACAGATAGACAGTTGTTTGCTTTACATCCAACACTGAAGGGAGAAGGCGGATCTCTGACTTTGAGGCCAGTCTGATCTGCAGAGTGAGTTCCAGGACAGCCAGGCCTACACAGAGAAACTGTGTCAAACAAACAAACAAACAAACAAACATATGCTACGAAAAAAGAAACAAGCCGGGCGGTGGTGGCGCACGCCTTTAATCCCAGCACTCGGGAGGCAGAGCCAGGCGGATCTCTGTGAGTTCAAGGCCAGCCTGGTCTCCCAAGCGAGTTCCAGGAAAGGCACAAAGCTACACAAAGAAACCCTGTCTCAAAAAACCAAAAAAAAAAAAAAGAAAAAAGAAACAAACCTCATCAAAGGTAACAAAGTTTTATTAAAACTGTTGAAAATCGAGATGGAGAGGTGCCTCAGTGGTTTGGAATACTCCTGCTCTTCTAGACCAGCACCCATGTCAGGCATCTCACAACCAGCTAACTCCAGCTCCTACGGGGCTCTACCCACCAACCCCACAGCTCCCCAGAGTTTTCTTGAGTGAGAGCAGCAGGGAATATTAGATAGAAGGATTTAGATTGTGGAGATAAACCGATAGAAAATACAGGACAGCCTCGAGAGGGCCTGGAACCTATTCCAACGGGTCTGTCTCTGCCTTAGGGTATTTACAGAAATGCCAAGGGGTGGAGCAAAAGACCTCCCCCCAGCACAGCCAAGTGCAG
Organism: Peromyscus attwateri; assembly: GCA_902168425.1. NCBI lineage: Eukaryota > Metazoa > Chordata > Mammalia > Rodentia > Cricetidae > Peromyscus > Peromyscus attwateri. The sequence goes on along the minus strand of CABHPP010137026.1, from coordinate 17,477 downwards.
ACCATCTCAGACACCTGCACTCAGGCTCGTGGTCCAATTATCCTCTCTATGCAGGCCTGCTGGGCAAAGCCACTAGGAAACTGAAAATGGGCTCCCACGAGCTCCAGAGGATCCAACGCCCTCTTCTGGCAATGGTTGGAACTGTACTCATGTGCAGAAACACAAACACATATATACATAACTAAAAGCTAAACCCCAGCTGGAAAGTAGTGGTGCATGCCTTTAGTCCCAGCACTCAGGAGGCAGGGGCAGGTGGATCTCTGAGTAGAAGGCCAGCTAGTCTACAAAGTGAGTTCCAGGACTGCCAAGGCTACACAGGGAAACTGTTTTGTTTTGTTTTGTTGTTTGGTTTTGTTTTCTTTTGACAGGGTCTCTCTACATAGCCGTGGATGTATTGAAAGTCTATGTAGACCAGGTTGGCCTCAAAATCAGAGATCCAAAAGCATGCTGCCTGGTTTAAAACAGAGTGGGGGAGGGGGAAGGTTTAAAAGCAAAGTACTAGGGCTCAGTTGTAGAGCACTCAGCTAGAAGGCATGGGGTCCTGGATTCAATTCCTAGCATTGCCAAGAAATTGTTGAAAAGCTGAAAGTGATAGGGTGTAGTAGCTCAGGCCTGTAATCCAGCATTCAGGAGGCTGAGCCCTGTAGTTAGCAAAGGGAGTTTCAGGCCAGTCTAAACTACAAAGTGAAACCTTCTCTCAACAAAACAAAAGAAAAAAGCTAAACACTGCAGGATGTATGTCCCTTTCAAATCTTACAATTACAATGCATTTGAAAATGCTCTTCAGCCGGGCAGTGGTGGTGCACGCCTTTAATCCCAGCACTAGGGAGGCAGAGGTAGGCGGATCTCTGTGAGTTCGAGACCAGCCTGGGCTACAGAGTGAGTTCCAGGAAAGGCACCAAAGCTACACAGAGAAACCCTGTCTCAAAAAACAAACAAATAAACAAAAAAAAAGTTCTTCAATGGAAATGACCTGAAATTGACACTCAGAACCCATGTGGTGGGAGAAAACTTACTCCTGAAGTTGTCCTCTGGCCTTCAGAAGTATACCATGGCATACATGTGTCCAAAAACATCATATATTAAATGACAAATGTAAAAATTAATAAAAATATTTCATCCCATCTTCCAATATATCTGTGTCTGAGCACACCGATCCTTTTGTTTAGATGGGCAGTTTTTTTGGTTCATATTTATTACTGAAGCATTAGGTTAGTGAACAGTTGGGCCTGGGGTATACAGACACCTTCCCTACCCAAGCACACAGGCAGAGGGAGTAGTACCACTGACTCTCAAGTAGGGAAGCTTCCGTCTGAGCGTCAGAGTCCATTTCACTGAGCCAGGCAGCCTTTCTTTTCCTTACGACTTTACAGCCACTAAGGAGGTTTGGCATTACCCTGGCTTCCCTCCTGGTCCTTAGCATCCAAGGAGGAGCCTTCCCAGTGCCTTTTCTTAGAAAGAAATTCTAATTTTAGCCTGCTGGCAAAGGTCTACAGCAATCTCTTTTATCCCACAGAAGAAAAGAGACAAACAATGAGTCCTGTTCCTCAGCACACATGTCTTTGTGTTCACTGAAATTACAAGTTTTGCTTGGGAATTTTAATTTTCTTAGATTTATTAGTTGATTTTATTTATGTGTATATGTAGCTGTCTGTGTGTGTATATGTACACTGTGTGCATGCATGCTTGTACTGGATCCCATGGAGCAGAAGTGAGCTGCCATCTGGACACCTGGAATTGAACCAGGTCCTCTGGAATTGAACCAGAGCTCTTCACTGCTGAGCCATCCCCTTCCTCTTGAAAAAAGCTTTTATTTATTTGTGTGTCTGTACTCGAGCATGCTGTGTGTGGGTGAACTTGGAGGCCAGAACACAGAGTGGGATCGCTTGCAGCTGATAAGAGGTGGTTGTGAGCTCCTGATGTGTGTGCTGGGAACCAAACTCAGGTGTTCTAGATGAGTAGGCGCTCTTAACCACTGAGCCATTTCTCCAGCCCACTTCAGAAGTCATCCAGGAAATATCTTCTTGCGCTATTTCACTGACGTTTACTTAATTTTTAAAAAATGTCTTTATTAGCTGGGTGGTGGTGGCGCACGCCTTTAGTCCCAACACTCAGGAGGCGGAGGTAGGTGAATCTCTGTGAATTCAGAAGTGACCCTGGTCTACAGTGCAAGTTCCTGGACAGCCAAGGCTACACAGAGAAACCCTGCTCAAAAAGCAACAAAAAATGTATTTATTTATTTAATTTTATGTGTATGAGCGTTTTGCTGCATGCAGGTATGTACACCATGTATGTACCTGGTGCCCTAGGAGGTCAGAAGAGGATGTCAAAGCCTCATGACTAAGTTACAGAGGATGTGCTGAGAACTGAACCCACATCCTGTGTAAGAGCAGCCAGTGCTCTCAACCATGGAACCGCTTCTCCAGCCCCCACAGCTTCCCATATCATTCCATATCATTACTCCAGTAGTCTTCAATATATTTAAGGTTTTACACTAACTAATCCTAGCACTCAGGAGACTGATGAAGGCAGATCTTTGATTTTGAGGCCAACCTGGTCTACAAAGTGAGTTCCAGACCAGCCAGGGCTATACAATGAGATCCTTTCTAAAAACAAACAAACAAACAAACAAACAAAAGGATGGGTGGTGGTTTTAATCCATCACTTTTCTTCTCCTCTCAAGACAGGGTTTCTCTGTGTAACAGCCCTAGCTGTCCTGGAACTAGCTCTGTAGACCAGGCTGGTCTTGAACTCCCAGCCTCCCGAGTGCTGGGATTAAAGGCGTGTGCCACCACCACCTGGCTTTTTAATACTTTTAATCCCAGCATTTGTGAGGCAGGTGGCTTTCTGAGTTTGTGGCCTACAGAGCGAGATCCAGGAAAGGCGCAAAGCTACAAAGAGAAACCCTGTCTCGGAAAAAAAAAAAAAAAAAAAAAAAAAAAAGTAAATGTGAGTGTGTGTGGTGAGATAAAGGTCTAATTTTAATCTTCTACATGTGAAAATCAGTTTTTCCATAGGAAGTTATAGAAGGGTTCTTAATTTTTAATTTGTCTATGTGTATGCCTACTTGTCTGTGTGTGTATCATGTGCATACACATGTGCAGTGTCCAGAGGCCATAAACTTATGTTGGATCCCCTAGAACTTGAGTAGCACATGGCTGTGAGCAGCTATGTGGTGCTGAGCCACCTCTCTGGCTATCTTTAATATATACATATTTATCACCTCTACTAATAACCAGCCAACGGGAGATGTCTGAGTTCAAATGTGTTCCCTGGTCTACATGTCTGCTTAGGTTGCTTCTGTTACAATGACTCAGTAGTGTGTTTTGAAATTGGATTTACGCCTTCAATATTGGTTTTGCTCAAGTTTCCTTGCTACCTAGGGTCTTTTATGCTCCCAGATGGAACTTTAAGATTTTTTTTCTAGTTTTACAAAGTTATTGAAGCCTCCCACTATTACACTGGGGTCGAAATCTCCCTTTTTTTTCTACTAGTGCTTGCCTTTATAAAACTAGCTGTTCCAACTTGGTGCATATAAATTCATCATTATATTCTGACAAACTGTTCAATTACCAATACATAGTAATATCCTTTGTGTAACATATTTTGTCTTTAAATTTGTTTATGCTTAATCTACTCCTGCTTGCTTTTGGATCCCATTTGCTTGAAAACCATTCTTTATCTTTCTATTCTGTTTATGTACTCACACGTGGGCTGAGTTTCTTTGTTTGTTTGGTTTTTTGTTGTTGTTGTTGTTGTTTGTTTTTCAAGACAGGGTTTCTCTGTGTAACAGCCCTAGATGTCCTGGAACTTGCTTTGTAGACCAGGTTGGCTTGAACTCACAGAGATCCGCCTGCCTCTGCCTCCCAAGTGCTGGGATTAAAGGCGTGCGCCACTATGCCTGGCTTATTAGCTGAGTTTCTTATAGGCAGCATTCTGTTGAGTCTTGTCTTTCAATCAGGCAGTCTATGGTGGGTTTATTTTTAAAATGCATGTCTGTGTGTCTGTGTATAGGTATGTGCATGTGAGTGCAGGTGCCTGTAAGAGTCCAGAAAAGAGTATTGGAACCTCGGCAGCTAGAATTACATGTGGTTGTGACTGCCTCATTATCTGGGAAATGAACCTGGGTCCTATGGAAGAATAAACACTCAATCACTGAGCCATCTCTCCAGTCCATCTCTGTGCTTTATTTACAGAATTATGACTACTTATAGTCAGTTTCTGGTGAAAGCAATGTATCTGACCCTGTCATTTTGCTGATTTTCTTCTGGTAGTTTTGAACATGTTTTGCTCATTTACCTTGTAAACAGGATGGTTTACTGTATTGATATTTGATTGTTTCCTACTTCTCATTAGCATATTTAGTTTTCTATTGAGATTACTCTCATGTTCTAATGATGGTGTTGACCACATTATTCCTCTTCCACAGACTCTGTCATGATCTATGCTGGACAAGGACTGAACTGTGTATACCAGAAAGGATCCACGGTTTCACAGTAGCTTGGTAGGCAAACTCCACATAACTAAAAGCAACTATCTGTTCCAACATGAATACAACAGGCTCAACATGATTGTGTTTAACTAACCAGGATGGCAAATATCCTTAAAATAAACCTACAGAAGTAAAGAAAATAATCGGCTTTTATCTCTAATAAAACAAGTGCTAGCAAGTGTTTTATCATTATATCGTCATTCACCATGGAGTTTCCATGATCAAATATTTTTTAGGGACTATCTTGAGAAAATCCTCTATTACCCTCTGTGCTGGTTAGCTTTTTGTCTACTACACAAAAATGAGGGTCCTCTGGGAAGAGGGAACCTCAACTGAGAATATGTCTCTATCACTTTAGCCTGTGGGCAGGCCTGTGGAGCATTTTTTTGATTAATGATTGATGTGGGAGAGCTCAGGCCACTGTGGGAGGTGCCACCCCTGGGCTGATGATTCTGGGTTGTTAAGAAAGGAGACTAAGCAAGTCATGGGGCACCAGTGATTAAGCAATGTTCCTCCGTGGCCTCTCCTTCAGTTACTGCCTCCAGCTTCCTGCCTTGAGTTCCTTCTCTGACTTCCCTTCTTGAGGGAAAGTTGAAATAAACCCTTTCCTCCCCCAGGTGCCTTGGGTCGTGATCTACGGCTGCAACAGAAACGTAACTGAGACAAATACTCATCTCACCACCCAGAAGAACACAGATCAGTGCGGACTAGGACAGCTCTGTCCATCTCACCAGGTTGATCAGTCTTCTCATCGCATGTTCATGAGAGCAAACACATTCACAGGGGTCAAATCCACCTTCAGCCATGGTTACCCGCTTGATCTTACTCAACTATTGAAATCTAGGAAGAAAGAAAACACATTAAGAGGACCACTGAGCTTCTCATTAGCTACGAAAAGTTCATATACTGCATGGATTCACAGTGCTTACTTACGCTATGTGTAGTCCATAGTTACTAATGGCTTATGCCTTATGAAACTATTTCTACTATATAGTATCACAATTTTATCATATGAATTATGAACCTGTACAAGCTACTGGCTCCTTCTGCAACCAGCACAACTTTCTATAAAGTAAGTATCTTTGGGCATTCTAACCAGCCCTGCCTCTGATGCTATGGCCTATTTTACTCAGTTACTTAAATTCCTAAATTTTATTTGCTACTGAAATAAAAATTTAAAATTTAAAGCAACTTTTATGCTATCAAGAAAGTAGATTGTCTGAGTATGGTGGCACATGCCTGTAATCCCAGAATTTAGGAGGCTGCAGAAAAATTAAAACCAGCCTGCACTACACAAGTCTGAAGCTAGCCTAGGCTACATAGTTAGAAAAAAGAGGGTTGGGATACAGAGAAATGGCTCAGTACTTAGGAGCACTTGTGACTCTTCTAGAGGGCCTGAGTTCAATTCCAAACACCCACACTGGACAGCTCAGAACTGTCTGAAATTCTATATCCAGGGGATCCAATACCCTCTTCTGGCCTCTATAAGCTACTGCATGCATGTGGTACATGTAAACTCATGCAGACACACACATATACATATATAAAAAAATTTAAAAATAAAAAGGAGTAATCTGAAAGAAAAATGAGCTATCTTGAATAATATCAATGTTTAAGGAATTAAAATTAACAACAACAGGGATAGGAGAGATGGCTCAGCATTTAAGACACTTGTGGCTCTTGCAAAGGATCAGGGTTTGATTCTCAGCACCCACACAGTGGCCCACAACCATCTGCCACCCCATATCCTGGGGAGCTAATGCCCTCTTCTGACCAGGCATGTATGTGATACACATGTATACATACATACAGGCAAAACATTCATACACATAAAGAAACCTAATTTTTTTTTATTAATGACAACAGCTGGAGACTCACTGTTTCATTCTGAAAAACAAGAGAAATGAGATTCTGGGACGGAGTACTAGCAACCAGATTTACCCTTCTGTCAAAACAGTTTTTAAAACTGATAAAATGCATAAAACAGGGGCTGTGGAGATGCGTCTGCAGTCAAGAGCATCAGCTGCACTTGCAGAAGGAGTCTGGTTCCAAGCACCCACACTGGGCAGCTCAAACAGCTTGTCACTCCAGTTCCAGAAGGTTCCGATGTCTCTGGTTTCCATGGACACCTGCACTCAAGTGCACATATTCACACACCGAACAAGTGCACACACTGAGGGACTGAAAGCCTCTGAGTCCTCACCCCTGAGGGTCTCAGTTGAACTGCTGCTAAAAGCCGCTATTCCTGGTCCTCATGCCTTACGTACCTTTCTGCTTCCTGCCATCACTTCCTGGGATTAAAGGCGTGTATGCTTCCCAAGCAAAGACTTGAGATCTCAAGTGCTGGAATTAAAGGTGTGTGCCACCAAGCCAGGCTCTGTTCCCAGTGTGGCCTTGAACTCACAGAGATCCAGACAGATCTCTGCTACCTGAGTGATAGGATTAAAGGCATGTGTGGCACCACTATCTGGCCTCAATGTCTAATCTAGTGGCTGTTCTGTTCTCTGATCCCCAGATAAGTTTTATTGGGGTGCACAATATATCAACCACAGCCAGGTATGGTGCACACCTTTAATCCCAGCCCACGGGAGGTAAAGGCAGGCGGATCTCTATGAGTTCGAGGCCAGCCTGGTCTACAGAGCAAGTTCCGAGACAGGCTCCAAAGCTACACAGAGAAACCCTGTCTCGAAAAACCAAAGAAAAAAAGGTGTGTGTGTGAGACTTCTCCTTAATGAACTGTGTACAACAGAAATAGACAACTCAGAGTAAATAACGTAATCTACCTTTATTAGTCTTTTCTTTCTCCTAGCTGAATCTTCCTCAGCCAGTGAAGTGTTGGCTAATATTAGCTTTCCGTTTGTTCCAGACGGTCTTCTGGAGCCCAGACTGTCTGATACTTGATGTACATATCTCGACTGTGAACTCCAACCTTTTGCCTCTACCTCCCAAGTCCTGACGTAATAGGTGTGCATCACATCCAGCTTCACTAAGACGTTCTAAAAATGAAATTCAAATACCAAAAATGCAATCTCAGCTCTGGGGAGGCAGAGGCAGGCAGATCTCTGTGAGTTCGAGGCCAGCCTGGCACTAGCAGGGGAAAAGACAGACTTGCTTCTATCCTGGACAATCCATCACAAGTGTAAACACAGCTCTTTTCAAGTCTGCCTTTAAATTTTTTAACAAAATTTGATTTGACCTGCCTCTCCTCCCAAAGAATCCATCCTAGTCACTACCACTGCCAACTCCGTCCTCACTGCTTCAAGCCACAGCACTCACTAAAAAAATACTTATGGATTCTTTTTATTTTTTTTTAAGATTTATTCATTTTATTGTGTATGAGTGCTAGATCAACTTTATGTCCGAAGAGGGCATCAGATCCCACTATAGATGGTTGTGAGCCACCGTGTGGGTGCTGGGAATTGAACCCCAGTCCTCGGGAAGAGCAGCCAGTGCTCTTATCCATTGAGCCATCTCTCAAGCCTATGGAATTCTTGATAATGTTTATACTTTTATGTGCCAGAAATGTATAAATAGACTGGGGTCTTAAGTTATGCCCATCTCGATGAGCTTCTACAGCTGAAAATGAACATTTTCAAGTAGGACACTCCTTAACAGTTTCACACTTCTACAGAACTTTCTACAGGTAAACAAGTTATTTTCTGTTCTATTCCATTTTCACTTGACAATAACTTTAAAAAAATATTTAAAAAAATAAAAAAATTAAAAAAAATAACTTAAAAAAAAAGATTTATTTATTTATTATGTAGTGTTCAGTCTGCATGTATGACTGCAGGCCAGAAGAGGGCACCAGATCTCATTACAGATGGTTGTGAGCCACCATGTGGTTGCTAGGAATTGAACTCAGAACCTCTGGAAGAACAGCCAGTGCTTTTAACCTTTGAGCCATCTCTCCAGTCCCTTAAAATAACCTTTTTTGCCAGGTGGTGGTAGTACATGCCTTTAATCACAGCACTCGGGAGGCAGAGGCAGGTGGATCTCTGTGAGTTTGAGGTCAGCCTGGTCTACAGAGTGAGTTCCAGATAGCCAGAGCTGCACAGAGAAACCCTGTCTGGAAAAAAACAAACCAACAAAAAAACAAACACCTTCTCTTTTAGTGGAAAGGACACAGTTGGTTAGGAAGCAAGACTGTCAACATGCAACCGAAGCTGAACAAGGCAACCGATTCCACTTCACATTTGCTTCAGAGACACTATGAAGCTGCACTGTGCTGGGCAAGACTTACCAAGGCCTCTGAGTCAGATGCTGGGAATCAGCCTCAAGGAGCCTTTGATAGAGGCATTTAAAACTGCTTCCTCGCCTTTCCTGTTGCTAAGGCTGCTTGCCTCTTTAGCAGCCATCCTTGAAGTTAGGCAACAGTGCCACATCAAAGGAATGGGCCTAATCCTTGGGGACTGACCAACTTCACCACTTGTTCCCTAATGATGTGTGAACAAGGAGCTGCAGCCAGTGGACTTGCCGAGCATGCAGGGTTTGATCTCCAGAACCTCATAAGCAGGAAGGGCATGGCGGCACATGCCTGGAAATGCCAGCAGTCTTCGGGGCTATCAGAAATTCAAGGTCATCTTCATATGAGATGTCTTGTCTCAAAAAATGCATGCAAGTGGTCACAGAAGACCTAAGTCATAAAGACACACACTAGGTCTAGGGAGATGGTTCAGTGGCTAAGAGCACTCACCCTCTTGCAGAGGGCCCCAATTAGTTCCCAGCACCCACAACTACCTGTAACTCCAGTTCCAGAGGACCCAATGCCCTCTGGCCTCCATGGTCACATAAATTACAAAGGCACACACACATATACATAGATCAATAAATTGTTTAAAAAGTTAAAAACACACACCAAAGAATTTCAGGATAATCTAGGGAAGCTGAAGGAATTACACATGGGCATAAATAAAAGCGGCGCTGAGCAGACAATGATCTCAGCTAATAGCTACCTCGAAGTCCCTACTCTTAGGTTTAAGCATTTGGAAATAACTCACTCTAACCATTTACCTTACAATGTCAGTACTTTCCTATGAAGTTAGCATTTGTGACAGAATCTGACGGAAGTATCTGCTAAACAACAGTTTATGTGGTGCGAAGGAAAAATCAGGTATACAGAGCAAGCTCTCAAGCCCACCTCCTCCCAGACAATCTGTAGTAAGGAAAAGCAGCTAAGGATGCGGGCTGGCTGCCAAGAAGCCAAAGCCAGCAATCCCCACTGCTGCCCAGCTGGCCCGCCTCTCTCTGGCATTGGACAACAGTAGTCGGGAGTCCTGCTGTTTCTGTAGCTGGTGAGGAAACTTCCCAGTGTTGTCCATCGATTTATAATCTACCACTAGAAACAAATACTATGTGGGTTCAATTTGCCTGATTTCACCTTGGGGAAAAGGTCAGATTTAATGGCCTATTTGCAACCGTGGAGGTTAGGAAAGAGGCATGTAATTCTACTGCAATGTGCTTTTGAGAATGATGCTTACAGCCAGGATTTGATTGCTTGAAGAAATAAATACTTAAGTAGTTTGTGACTCGGCCAAATGCTCTTAGCAGTCACGTTACAGTCTCAGACCGACTGATTTCAGTGGGCCCTTCTAATCCACCTCCTGGCCCCAGAGGTACCAGAGTAACAGTCTGGCACGAATAATTCCTTAACTTTTTACACTTTTTTGTTTTGTTTTGGTTTGGTTTTTCTGAGACAGGGATTTCCTGGAACATGCTCTGTAGCCCAGGCTGGCCTTGAACTCACAGAGATCTGCCTGCCTCTGCTTCCCGAGTGCTGGGATTAAAGCATGAGCCATTGTTGTCTGACTCCACAACTTTTGATATGAAACCTAGATATCTGAATGAACAATTTAGGCCTTCCTTTATTACAAACTTGGCTCTTAGGGCCTTTTCAATTTTTAAAGAATACCACAACACTCATCTTTATGTCCAGACATTTTAGAATACTAAAACACTTTTAGATTTAAGGTTTTATATAAAAAGAATTTACTAATTTTCTTTTCCTTCAGAGCTGAGGATGAGACCCAGGGCTTCAGAATACTAGGCAAGAACTCAAACACTGGACTACCTGCAGCCCATGCTGTGCCACTTTACCAACAGCACAGGGGATATACTCTAATTATAGAGTAAGAGAGCCCACAAAAAATAGTGCTCTAGTATGTGAGCATGATCTATTTTCAAAACTCTTGGCCAGGGGCTGCAGAAATGGCTCAGCAGTTAAGAGCACTGACTGCTCTTCCAGAGGACCAGGGTTCGATTCTCAGCACCCACACAGCAGTTCACAACTGTCTGTGACTGAAGTTCCAGCGGATACAACACCCTCACACATACATATAAAAAGCCAAAAACACCAAGGCATATAAAATAAACAATTTAAAAACAAAACAAAAACTCTTGGCCAGGACACACTATCTTAAGACGTCCAAGCTCACCCAATGGGGTCTCTTCTCCATGTTTAAGTCTACATTGAAACGGCTACTTTTCTTTTTGAGACAAGGTCTCAGTATGTACTCTGGCTGGCCTGGAACTTGAGAACTGCCTGCCTCTGCCTCCTAAGTGCCTCCCCAAAATATATCCTTTGTTTTTCTTCCCTAATTTTACTGACACTCACTGAGCCTCTTGTCAGGTTTATCACCATTTATATTTCTCCTTTTTCAAATTCTTTTGTCTTACTGATTCCAGGGTTTTTGTCTGTTTGTTTTAGTTTTTGGAGACAGGGTTCCCATGTGTAGCCCTGGCTGGCCTCAAACTCACAGAGATCCTCCTGCCTCTGCCTCCTGAGTGCTGGGATTAAAGGCATTCCCAGGGGTATTTCCTATTATTCACTTTAATCACCTGTCATGTAAAATTAAGAATTTCTTCTAGCTAGGCAGTGGTGGCGCACGCCTTTAATCCCAGCATTCAAGAGGCAGAGCCAGGCGGATCTCTGTGAGTTCGAGGCCAGCCTGGGCTACAGAATATGTTCCAGGAAAGGCTCCAAAGCTACACAGAGAAACCTTGTCTCAAAAAACAAACAAACAAACAAACAAAAAAGAATTTCTTCTATAGGGCTGGAGAGGTGGCTCAATGGGTAAGGGCCCTTGCTGCTTTCCTACAGGACCCAAGTCAGGTTTCCAGAACCCATATCCAGTGGCTCACACTTGCCTGTAACTCCAGCTCAAGGACTCCTATGTCCTCTTCTGTCCTCCATGGAGACATATGGGTACGTGCACATACATTCATGGGTATACACACACACACACAGAAAGTAAACTGAAAAAATAACATTAAAAATAAATTATTTAGCCGGGTGGTTGGTGGCACACACCTTTAATCCCAGCACTCGGGAGGCAGAGGCAGAAAACAAAATAAAACAAAACAAAACAACCCAAATAAATAAATAAATAAATAAATAAATAAATTGAAAATTGGATGTGGTGACCCATGCCCTCAATCCCAGCAGTCAGGAGGCAGAGGTGGTTGGATCTCTCTGAGTTCAAGGCCAGCCTGGTCTACATAGCAAGTTCCAGGTCAGCCAGGGCTACATGGTGAGACTCTTCTCAAACTACCTTTTTTAGAGCATAGTCTGTGGCATGGGGTGTAGTCCCAGCTGCCTGGGAAGCTGAAGAGGGAAGACTCCAGGCTGAGGGCTTGTCTGCTCAAAGCCACACTAGTCAACCTAGCAGGAAAAAGAAATGTACTGAGTTCCAAGGCCCTCAAATGACTGCAATTTGGATTTTCCTTAATTTTTCAGACTTTATTCTAAAAATATACACCCTTATTTAATCTTTCTTTCATCAAGCCCTAACTCACTTTCTTCAATAAATGTTTGTTCCCTGCTCTTTCTGAAAGAAATCTTGAGCAGACAGTCAAGGCTACATAGAGAAAGCCTGTCTTGAAAAACCAAGAGAAAGAAACTTTCAGTTTCCTCTTAAGAAAGAGTTAGAAATTTCTACGTTCAATGTGAAATTCTTGTGGTTGAGGTCTTAAAAAATATGCAGGATTTCCACACACCCAGAATTTAAACTGGAGGAGAGGAGAGGGATATTATTTGAAGTAATCATAATGGTCATTGTTCCGGGGACAATGAATATTGATTCAAACAGTAAAATATACAGGAAAATAATGATTCCCCCTTATTTTCCTATATATTTTACTGTCTGAATCAATATATATGTATATATTTTTTTGGGGGAGGGAGGATTGAGAAAAGGTTTCCCTGTGTAGTTTTGGTGCCTGTCCTGGATCTCGCTCTGTAGACCAGGCTGGCCTCGAACTCACAGAGACCCACCTGGCTCTGCCTCCAGAGTGCTGGGATTAAAGGTGTGTGCCACCGCCACCCGGCTCAAATTATATTTTGACATATGGGTATGCATATGTTCACATACATATTCATAGTTACACATACATATAAATAAAAGATATTACTGAAAAACCAGCTGGGCAGTGGTGGCGCACGCCTTTAATCCCAGCACTCGGGAGGCAGAGGCAGGCAGATCTCTGTGAGTTCGAGACCGGCCTGGTCTACAAAGCGAGTTCCAGGAAAGGCGCAAAGCTAACAGAGAAACCCTGTCTTGAAAAACCAAAAAAAAAAAAAAAAAAAAA
>CABHPP010137025.1:0-26538 GCA_902168425.1 Peromyscus attwateri | reverse complement strand
TCATCTCAGACACTCGCAGTGTGTCTGAGCATCCCCTGGAACACCACTGTGACGCTCATCTCAGACACTCGCAGTGTGTCTGAGCATCCCCTGGAACACCATCAGGCTGAAATGGGGCGGAGAAAGCCTCCCACTGACTTAGCCCATGCAACTACGAAGAGGGACACCCCAGCCGTGGGGCTTCTCAGCTGACATAGACTCGTAGACTCCATGGAAGTCTACCATGGAGACCAAGAGGGTCTAGTGTCAGGCAACCCACTTCCCGGCTTCTTGCTGAGACCTCACGGAGGAAAGGACTGAAGTAGCTCTATGAAGTCTTTTACGAGGGCATGAATCCTTCACCAAGCCCTCATTACCTCAGTACCTGTCTAAGCCCCACCACCTTGGGGCAAGAACCCAATAGGTGGACTTTAGAGCAGTTGCAGACATTCAGGCTACAGCACTACCTGAATCCCTTCCACACCTGCAGCAGAATGAGGGGCACTATTGAATGCCTATGCCCAGATGCCATCACAGTTGCTGGGCACCTGGCTGAAGATGTTCCTAGGACCCCTTGTAACTAGGTGCTCCAGGAAACGAAACAGCAGTGAGAGTGTGCTGCAAAGGGACTCGGTGGGGGTCTTAAAAGAGGGGCAGACTGATGAAGAGAGCTAGTCTGTCTTCCCCATGTCTTCTTTTGGGAATGCGGATAGGATGGCTGGAAGCACAGCAGCCAGTCTGGGTCACAAAGTAACCTTGGGTCTGGAAGCCTCACACAGAATGGGGCTGAGGGTGGAAGGTTCCTGTAGACCAGATGGGACCTGCTGCCCCAGCCCAGCCCTAGGGAGCAAGCCCTAGGGAACATACTTAACATTCCCATTTGAGTAAACTTAGTGTTCATCTGAATCTCCTCTTAACTGCAGCACATTTAATCCTGCACCACCCCATGCAATAATCATATGAGCTGACTGTTTCTTTCCGCCTGGCAAACATCTTTAGGGTGAAGGCAGTGTGCACGGTGCTCCTCAATAGTCCCGGGTGTCCACTGTCAGCAGATCTGCCCACACCAATCCTATTCCAGGCTGTGATGGGGGTGACCCTGAGCAACTTTGGGATTTGTTTTGGGTTTGGTTTTCCCAGGAGGGATGAGGGGTTTTGTCAGCCCTTCAGTATGGGTGATTAAAGACAAGAATAAGCTGGGATGTCTAAGCCAGATCACGCTAGGAAGGCACTGACGCTGGAGCATATCAAGAGAGGCTGAAGGAGCCCACCCAACCGGGGAGGAAGGGGCCCTGCAGAAAACCCAGTGCAGGAGCGTTACCATGGCAACCCTGGGCCTGGGTGCCGAGGTGCTGGTGGAGACCCTATGGAATGGAACAGGGAGGCAGGAGGCCTAAGCCAGCTCTTCCCCCATCCCTCCTCCCACGCCTGCCCACGCGTCAGCCCTCCTCTGAGACAGACTTCCTTGAAGTCTTGTGTTTAACCCTGACAACTCATGAGCTTTGCGTTCTGGATCATTTCTATGCATGATTTCATATAGAAAGAAATAATTTTAAATCTACAAGTAAAACGGCCACACTTGTCCTGTGATTTTTACATGTGCCCTTCCGCTTTCCACAGCAGGTACACCCCGTTACAAAGCTTGCCTTCTTCAAGTAAGATGAGGCAGCAATTAGGAGAAAAGCCTGGGGTTGGGGCAGCTGCTGGTCCTGTTGAGGCCATACCAGAGCCTTCCTTCATTGAAGACAAGGACATAACTGTGGCATTGTCCTGGAACCTGGGTCACCACTCATATGCTCTCTTTGCTTTGGTCAGCCTCTGTTAGTCAAGGGCTTCTTTTATGTCTTAATTTTTGTTTTATAATTTTATGCATGGGTCCGAGAAGATGGCTCAGTTAGGAAAGTATTTACCATGCAAGTGTAAGGACCTGAGTTCAAATCCTTAGAACCCACATAAAGTCAGACATGGTGGCACCTATCTGTAATCCCAGGCAGAGAAGGGAGAATTCCTGGAGGATCACAGGCAAACTAGCTTGGTGTATAATTTCATACATGTATGCTTTTTGTTGCTGTTGTGATTTTATTTGCCCTCCATGACCCTCTCTTGTCACCCTCTCATTCCTGATGACCCCCTTTCCCCAACCAGTCACTCTTCTACTCTTACATCTTTTTGTGCAGGTCTTGTGCAGGGAGCCACCAAACTGGGTGCTCATGATTACAATGACCATGTCCTATTCAGAAGATGTTTCATAGCACTCCTCCCCACCCTTCAGCTCTTAGGACCTTTCTCTCTCCAGTGTCCCACGGGCCTTGCAGGTGGTGATACAAATGGCTTATTTAGGGCTGAGAGCTCACTAGCCACTTTCTCTAAGCACTAACTTAACATGTTGCTATTCACGGGTGATATGGGGGACTCCAGAGTTTGGGATCTGCTGTTACAGTTCCAGGTCCTACCAGAGGCTTTACCCTGTGTCAGCAAACCAGTAGCCATTGTTTCTTCCCATATTCCCATCCCTGCCAGGGTCCTTCCTTTCCATCTGTGTATGTGAGAATGAAGGAGCCAGGTAGGCACGAGCCAAAGTGACCTACCCTACCTGCCTGCCCATTGCCCACTGTAGTCCAGTCAAACTACCCACACATCAGATCTATTTTGTTTATGTGAAAATGCATCTTGTTCTGAGGTATGGGGTTTTTATCTTATTAATGTATGTTTTCTTTTATGAGGTACAATCTTGCTATGTAGCTCAGGCTGGCCCTCTCTGTCAGCCTTCCAAGTACTGAGATTACAGGCCTCTGCTATCATTCCCTGATTGGCCACTATTTGTGTTTGTTTTGTTCACATCCAGAGTACCGGGATTGTTGGCCAGAGTACTGGGATTGTTGGTCTGCACCATCACATCCAGTTTATGCCATGCTACTAAGGATTGAGCCCGTGGCTTCATGAATGTTAGGCAGGTTCTCTACCAACTGAGCCACATCCTTAATGCTTTTTGTACCAAAGACAAGACATCATTGAACCAGAGAACTAACAATATATAACAATGCCTCCAAATTTCTGCTTCACAAAACATCCTGAAGATGCAGGATTGTGGGGTGGGGAGGGGTACTCATGGAGAAGCTGCATCTATACAGTTCCTATAAGGCCCTGAGAAGTCCTCAGCAGGGAGGCCTCATTAACCTCAGTAGGCCCAGAATCTCCTGAACACAGTAGAGGCAATTCTTTGTTCATGGCTCATCTGCTAACCACAGAAAGACTGTGTCACCCCACACAGGATGATTAATCTCAATTTTTGACTTGATGAAATCTAGAATCACCTGGGAGACTGGCCTCTGGACATGCCTATGGAGGACTGTCCTGATTATGTTAACTGAAGTAGGAAGATCTATCCACTACAGGCAGCACCATTTCCTGGGCTAGAATCCTGCACTATACAGAGAGTGGAAAACTAACTGAGCACAAGCATTTATGGATCTCTGCTTCTAGACTGTAGATGTACTATGACCAGCTACCTCAACTTGTGCTGCCATGGTGGACCATGAGCCGGAATGTATCCTTTCTGCCTTAAGTTGCTTTTGTAGTGATAAGTTATCACAGCAACAGAAAGGGTAAATAAGACACTGTCCTACTCTGAGAAACATTAAAGATACTACCTGGTACCTGTGCATGCTAATTCAGGCTGGACATTGTCAGGTCCAAAGGAAACTAGAAACAAATGGCTAACTGTGGTGCCTATAAGCATACCAAAGTACATGCTGGCCTCCAGGCTCACTCAGTACCTGTGGCTCTTCTCACCCAACCCTACCCTAAACTTCTCCAGCTCTGGGATTCCCTTCCCACAGCTTCTCATTCCTGTATAGCCCCGCCATTTTGGCCATGTGCTCTCTTGACCCCCTCTCTTGGTCTCCTTTGCCCACACTCTTTTCTCTTCCTTTCTTACATCCCCGACCCCCACAGCCTGGTTCAGTCTGTTAGCCATGTTTAGTCCACTGCCTCTGACTGTACTCTCCCTCACATCTACAATAAAAACCTTCCCTTTAACCATACCTTGGAGCGGTCATATCCTCACTTTAAGCATCTGTCTTATTAGGGTTTCTATTACTTCGACAAAACACCATGACCAAAGGGCAAGTTGTAGAGAAAAGGGTTTATTACTGAAGGAAGTCAGGACGGGAACTCAGACAGGGCAGGAGTCCAGAGGCAGGGGCTGATGCAGAGGCCATGGAGGGAAGCTGCTTGCTGGCTTGCTTCCCCTGACCCGCTCAGCCCACCTCCTTACAGAACCCAGAACCAGCAGTCCAGGGATGGCACCACTCCACCATGGGCTGGGCCCTCCCCATTGATCACTAATGAGAAAATGCCTTACAGCTGCATCTCATGGAGGCGTTTCCTCAACTGAGGCTCCTTCCTCTCTGATGACTCCAGCTTGTGTCAAGATGGCCCACACAACCAGCCAGTACAACATCTGGTTCCGAAACTCCTGTTTTAGACAGACAAGACATCACACATGTTCCTGAAAAGCCTTTTCTATCCTAGCGTTGAGGTATTTCCCTCCTAGCCAGTGTTCTACACATTGTTGCCTGGGTGGGTCATCCCTTTCTTATTTTCCCATCAGCAAAGCAAGGAGGCCTCGTTTTTTCTTAGAACATACTGTGGAAATGCCTTGTAGCTAGAGAAGGAAGCACTAGTCATTAATGAGAAAGACAAGTGAAATGTTTTAATGGGATGGTATCTGACTCCTGTGTATTCTGGCCTGGGCTTGTATTGAAATGTAGAATGTTAATGTATGAAGATTTGATTTCAAATTATGTAAATGAGATGAATATGAAAATTAAACTTGTGATTAACAGAGGGAAAGGGAAAGAGAAGAAACAGAAAGCTGAAAAATGAAACAAAAAGTAATCCTGGGGGCAGGAGGGAAGGAGGAGATGGAAGAGGACGGGTCAAAAACAGCCTTTTGGGTGCCCTTGACCATGGCTGGCAGTGTGCCTGCTGATCACAAACCCCTTCTTTTCTGAGGTCTGGGGAAGGCTTCGGGAATCAAGATGTGTTAAAGGGAATAGAAGTGGAGGGGAGTGGAGGATGCTGCATGAGTTACCTCAGCAAGAGCCCCACACCACGCAGGAGGGAGGATGCTGCAAATGTGTCCATGTGGGCTCGGCAGTGGCTGCTCCAGAGGTTCTCTGCATCTGAGCCAGGGAGCGAGAGTCTGAAGGCTAAGGTGCACGAAGGACACGCAATTGAAAGGGATGATGAGATGGGTGCTGCCATGGGGACGGACCTCAGTCTCCTTTTTCCTAGTGAGTAGAAAGTCTCCGTCTCGTTCAATTTAAGAGAGTAGAAATTACCCTCGAATCATTTAAAATGTTTGTAAACGAAATGTCCAAGAATAAGTAATAAGCAGATCAGGAGACAGAATGGAAAGGTATGAGAACCTAGGTTTGACTGGAATCCCCACAGCTTGAGGCTTATGTTCCTGGAATGGATTATCTGAGAGCTTCCCTTTCCATGAGGGGGAGAGTGACGGCAGCTCTCCCACTCTAGGGGAAGCATGGAGAATTACTCACATACAAACCCCTGTGGCTCCAAGATTCAGGCTCTGGTCTCCTCTTCTTAGAAGGCCACTGCCAACAGGAGTCATCTTTAGGACATTATTAAACCCTAATCACCTCTCACATGTCCTGTCTCTAGATGCTGTTAGGTCTCAGGAAGTGCATATGTCCAGAAACGAGCTCATGCTGGACTAGAAAAGGATTTCTGGTGGTTAGATCAAAGCCAGCATTCCTCAGGAATTTGTGAAATGGGTTTCCAGGTTCCCAAAAAGAGTCATTTCCCTTGCTTCTGGCAGAAGGGACATAGGGTTCTTGATTGACATAAGTCTGTGGTTGTATACCAAAGCCCATGTTGACCTCCAGGCTCCTCAGACCCTATTCACAAGAACCTGTTATACTTGTCAAAACTCCCAGGCTAGCCCCCTGGCCCTTATCACCTCAGCTCCCTGCTCCCTTCAAGGTTCCCCCTCACCACCCCCCCCACCACCTGGGAATTCTCACCGTTCTCCTGTTCTCTCTCCTGCTATTCCTGCTATCCCCTTGTCCCAGCTCTAGCCATGTCCAGTCTTCCTTTTCTCTCTGCTCTGGACAGTTACAGATGCCGCTGGATATTGTCTCTCTCTTATCCACAATAAAAGCTGTTTCCTTAATCACGGGGTTGCCATTTGGGTGGTTTCTTCACTGGGCCTCTCGGTAGATACCACTAACAGAGGACTTTGTGCACCCAGTTTCCAACACCAGAATTCTGGGGAACAGATACTTAAGTCATGATGGTGTATATTTTTAAAAATTTATTTTTAATTATGTGTCTCTGTGTGGGTATGTGCACACGAACGCACATGTATGTGGAAGCCAGAGGTCAGTCTCAGGTGTCATTTACCAGGAACTACTCACCTTATTTTTTGAGACAGGGTCTCTCATTAGGCTGGAGTTCACCAAGTAATCTCGACCGGGCTGGCCTTTGGACTGTAGGGATATGCCTGTCTCCACCTACCCAGCACTGCATTTTACACGTATGTTACCACACTTGGCTTTTTCACATGTTTTCTGGGAACTGAACTCAGGTCCTCATTCTCGCAAGGTAAGCATTTCGCTGACTGAGCCATCTCCCTGGCCCTCTTATCGTGATTTTAAGAAATCAAATAAATGTGATGCTTAGCTGTAAGTCTGACAAAATGCGCAGGTGCTGTTTGGCACCCAATAGGGCCACATTATAAGTTAAAAATATCGTTAATCTGTGTTACTAACACACCCAACCCGCCCAGCTCCTGCCTCAGCAACAGCCCTCTGCATCGTGTCAAGTCAGCTGCTTCCCCTTGTTGCCATGGCCACCCAGCATCTAGAGGAAGGACTTTAACACGAATGACAAGCCCCAGCAATGATCGAAATTCATAGTATGATCTTACTGAATGGTTTTTACACCGCGATAAAGTAGAAAAAATACATGAAAAGAATTGTAAATCGGGAACCATTTTAAGAGGATGGTAGGGCCTTTATGCTCAAAGTTCAAAACGCAGGCAGAAGGGGAAAGAGAGGCAATCTAACGGAGTGGCAAGTTTGTGTCCATCCGTCCTTAGACCGGCTTTCCACCGTGAGCAGAGCCAAGTGTGGCGGTGCACACCAGTGATCACAGCACTTCTGGGACCGAGACAAGATCAGCTGAAGGCCAGCCTGTAGTGGGTAGCTGTTCCAGCTTTGACCTGGAAGCACTACCTCCAGTGAGGCTTCCAGTAACTGCCACGCCTACCTATGGCCTGTCCCTGAGGCAGAGCCAAGATGGGAGCCCTTAAGACCCAAGATCCGGATGTGCCGGCTCTCTTGGTTCCTGGTGATCCTGGATGCTGGGTGGAGTTCTCCAGAGAACCCAGCTGGACTGCAGCTCAACTCTCCCAGATCCGGTAACCAATCCCTTTACTTGTTGTAAGTAACCCCTCAAAATAAACTTCCCTTTTAACTATGTGGAGTTGCCTTAATAAATCCCTCAATACCAGCCTGAACAAGAGAGCAAGACCCTGTATTAAAAACAAATTTTTAATAAAAATTTAAAAAGCCAGGGAGAGCAGATTTCATCCAATCATACTGTAAGAAGTAGGGGGAGGGGGCAATAATGGCCACTGGGACCAGACACCAGGCCCAGCTTCAGTGAGCCTCTAACCAGAGAAGTTACTGGAAAATAAGACTTGGACTAGGCAAAAGAAACAGACAGAGAGGCCAGAAGGCCCGAGGGGGACCAATAGCCCCAGAGCAACCTTAGGAGACTGACACATTCATAGCTGAGGTTTGGGGGCTAGCTGCCACCCCAAAGGTCTACTGTCTTTTCCTGATGAATGGCTCTCTCCCTGGGACAATCCCTAGTGCCAGCTGCCATGTCTTCCTTACCTGCAACAAATCATGGCACAGTTTTTACCCTGTGCCTCTAAGAATCAGGAGGGGGGCTGCCGGAGAGATCCTTAGTGGCTTAAAAACACTTTATTTGTCACTCTTACAAGGGACCTGGACTCAGTTCTCAGCGCTCTCATGGTCACTCACGCCCATCAATAACTCCAGTTTTAGGGGATCTGACACACTGCTCTGAACTCTTCAGACATACCTGCAGGCAAAACACTCATACAATACACATAAAATAAATCTAAAAAAAAAAAAAAGAAGAATCCTAAGAGGATTGGGGAATCAATTCCTTCCACCACAAAGAAAAGAAAAACATTAAGTCAATCGTGAAGCTGAACCCAGTCCTCAGCCTATCAGGTAATGTCAGCCTCTGTGATTCCAGGGAAAGCCTCATCATCACACACCAACTGGGCAGCCTGTTCCAGTTTCCTCTACCTTGGATCTCTGCCCCTACCCCACCCCCACCCCATGGGCCTGTTGATTTTAGAGGCAAGCACGGTCTACCTGGGGAGACACATGGCCTCCCATTGGCCCCTGTCTGGGTCACATACCCTGTCCCAGTGTGTTCACCAGCAGAACAGGGGCCAGAACTGGAAGGATGAGTCCCAACAGGTCACAGCAAGCCTCAGAGCCTGGTGGAGATGCCTGGGAATCTACAGATAGTCTAAAAGGGGGGTGAGGGAGAACGGGCAAGGCTCCAGCCTTGGGCCTGTCCCCAGTAGAAACAGCTGGGCTTCAACCCTTCAAAGTAGGCTTTGTGATCAGAATGTAATTGTGGAAATGTTCCCACTGCTGAAACTGTTCTCCGCAGCCCCAGCACGGTTCCTGTTTGTCTGTAGGAAAGCATTGTTATTCTGGGAGCAGCTTCTTTGGGCAACATGCAGACCTGCATGACCTCAAGGCAAACTGTGCTTCAAGCTGGAGAACACCGAGAATGGTCCCTGGCTGCAGCTGTCAGTTAGGTCCCAAAGGTCAGAAGACAAGGTCCTTTTGCTGAGCAGGAGGCCTGGCCTGAAGATGGAGAGGGCGTTGGCCTTACACCCTGGGATCCCTCCGTATTTATTCCCTACTTCAGTATCAGAATCCCTGGTGTGGCTCATCATAGAATAAAAGTCATTTTCCAACCTGCCTACAGCCAGCGGTAGACAATGGCTGAATTCTAGAGAGTGTGAAATCTCTCAGCATAGCGATGTCTAAACTCAGCGCCTATCCGAGTGTGAAGGCCAGGCAGGAGGGGACAAATGAAGACCTCAGAGCCTGGATCGCTCATCAGGACTCTGCAGCCCAAGTCCCTTCAAAACAAAGGAAAGCTTGAGTTGTATCTCAGTGATACAGTGCTTGTCTACATGCACACGGCCCTGGGTTCAATTCCCAGCACTACAGACAAAGAAATGGAAGCCTGGGTCCCTGATTAGGTCAGCAGATTAGGTGTGGGTCCTAGGTAACTTTTAAGCCAGTGCTATTTAAGGTTCCAAGTCACATGGAGTCTGACCTACCCAGGACACAGACTTCATATGATGAAGTGGAATGCTGGGAAAGACTAAGCCACTGTTGGTGACAGTGAGTGACAGGTGAAGGGAGAGCTGCCACATCAGCCTATAGCATAGCCCCTGGTCATATACAGACTGCTGTCACTATTGACCCCTGAGATCTGGTATGAAGATCTAGGGCTGACAGGAAGACTTTGGGAGTGAGTAGGTGGTGACTGAGGTGACTTACTAAGGTACCAGTGTTATCATCCAGGCATTTACACAGACCTGCTCTCAGGGACCTAGCAGGACACAGCAGCAGCAGCAGCAGCAGCAGCAGCCAAGACGTGATGACACTGTAGCTACTGCAGCCACCAAGTAGAGCACTCTCCCTATGCACATGCGCTATATCCCCTCATAAAAGGCAAGCCCCCCCCCTGCCCCCACTTCCTTCTGCTCTCCCTCAGAGGCCGCCTCTGCACCTCCTCCCAATAAACCTCCCATGTGAGCTCTGTTGCATGGTGTGACTTTGTGGTGCCCCTTGGCTCCAACCCGCCAAGGTCGCCTTCCGCCATTAATCTATTACAACCAGTTCACCTGCTCAGTCATCTCTCCCAGGTGGCTTTTCCTGAAGTAACTCCGTGGTCCCAAGGCCACAGGGAGAGTTTCAGGGGGCGTGAAGGCTGCAAGAGAAGCCGTTTTGTACAACTCCTAAGGTCACCTTACACAGATCCATCATGGCCAGATGACGTCTGTGGTTTTCACAGGCATGCCATCCAGGAAGAGGGCCTTGATTCATTTCACAGTGTTTCAGAAAAGTACGTAGCCAGGATATTTAGTGGTTCAGCATCTCTAATTAAGCCTGAGGTGAGAAAGGAAGCGTCAGAGAGATTGAGAGAGAGTGAGAGAGAGGAAAGAGGATTGGGAGTTCAATGCCAGCCTGGGCTAACTAGCAAGACCCTTTCTTACAAGGAGGAGGAAGAGGAGGAAGGGAGAGGAAGAAGCTAAAGCTGGCCACGGTGCCACAATTCAGAGTGCAGGTGAGCAGCTCCAGGAATGGACCAAAGTCTCCAGTTTGCTTTATCGTCTTTCTCTGGCTAGATAAGAAAAGTGGCCTCATCTTGATGACAGTGGGCAGACTGACAGAAGCCAGAGCCTCTGACCCATGGCATGGAGCTGAATTTCCAACACTGAGAAACAGACACTGGACCCACAATTATACAGGAGAGAAATAGATAGCATTCTCTGGCCGCTGACCACTTGAAGTTAGTGTGAAAGCAGCCGGCCTGCCTCAGGAAGCACAGGCAAGCTGCCTGGGTCCCAACCATGGTGGTCTCAGGCCTGAACCCCTGTCCCAGAAGGGGTGGAAGGAGCCTAGTTGGGGAACTCCTGAATTTGTCACACAGTTGAGATGACCCTCCAGGGCAGGTAACTGCAGCCAAGTGGACTCAATGTAACTCCTTCTGTGTCCTCTGGGCAGCAAGCTAGCTCCAGGTGACACTTGCTGAGGACATGGCCTTGACTGTGAGAGCCACGTGGGCAGCAGCAGTCCACTGGCTGGGTAGAGTCCAACACTGGAATCTAAGAGAGCTTCAGGGAGCTGGGCCTGACCATATCAGCCCTAGCATCAATCTCCATCTATATACAGGTCCCTAGATCACTGGAAAGTAGCTAACTCCCAAAAAGCTGCAGCTTTGAGCTCAATAAATAGAGTCCACTTACAGTTTTTCAACCTAAAAATATCTGTAGTTCCAGCCAAGGCAGACTGAGTGGGTCAATCTGCTAAACCTGGTGTTAAGGTGCCTATAATAATAATAATAATAATAATAATAATAATAATAATAATAATAATATCCTATCCTGCAAGAACTGGTGGTGGCTACTGACCTGGGACACCTCAGTAGTTCTCTGGGCTCTTCTTCTCCATCCTCAAAACCGATGTTACACTGGGACCTTTCTCTGAAGGCTGCTGGGTTAAAGTAAGAAATATATGTAAAACTAGCATGGTTCATGGTATGTGGAAGGGCTCCAAAGCTGTGACACATGGATCGAAAGCTGTGAGGGTAGGTGGGCTAAAGCACCAATCAGCAGAGCCCATCTTCATTCCTTCGCCCAGCTGCTTGCCACCAGCATGGTTTCTATAATCTCCTGTGCACAAAGAGCCCTGCAAACAGTTCTGTGGAGCTCAGCCTGTGGTAAACAGCAGGGGGTCTGCATACCTGTTCTGCATGGATATACTCTGTCATGTTTCAGGTAAACGTACATGCTACTCAAATATTAAAATCAAGTCCTGTGAAAAGTTCGAGTGATTTCATGATCATCTGACACTGTATTCTTTCCCCGGTTGATAGTCACTCTTGGATAGTTTTAAAGGACCAGTGTTG
Organism: Peromyscus attwateri; assembly: GCA_902168425.1. NCBI lineage: Eukaryota > Metazoa > Chordata > Mammalia > Rodentia > Cricetidae > Peromyscus > Peromyscus attwateri. Next base: position 14,769 of record CABHPP010137025.1, on the reverse strand, counting down.
TGCACTGAATATTTCTGTCCCTCTCCCAACTCCTATTTGAAACTTTATCCCCAGTATGACTGCACTGGGAGACAGAGCTCTTGGGAGGTGACCAGATCACAAGGCTAGAGCCCTCCTGAGGGAGCAGGTACCTGCACACTGTGAGAAGACAACAGTTCACACCGGAGCTTGACCTCACTATTGTATTGGCCTTAGACTTCCAGCCTCCAGAATGTCAAGGAAGAAATACCTGCTGTCCATCAACCACTCAGACTTTGGTGGCTTTGTTGCAGCAGTCCAAACTGACAGAGCCAGCCAGACACTTGACCAAGCCCTGAGACACACTAAGGAGTGTCTTCTTGGTACTTGCATTAGAGCGGGAGCAGAACCAGGTCCACCACACCTATGTAGAAGGTCACCATCATTTCTGGATAAGGCAGTCTTTAGACAGGCAGGCAGCCTGGGGCTCACAGCTGCTAACTTCATCCCCAGCCCTCAACTGTTTTCCCATCAGACACTGACCAGCAATGCCTCTCGATTCTTCAGGCTACTCTAGTATCACTTTCTTTGCTTGCCTCTAAATATGGACAGACCTTCCAAGGGTCAGGAGAGTTCTGGTAAGAAGGAAACCTACCTTCAGTCACTCACCTTTTAGGCTGACCCTTGCCTAGCTGGGAACAGCTCTTCTTCTAAAGATAGAAGAATTGGGGTTAGGTACCTGGGGCCCATTTGCTTTCCAGAGGATCTAAGATAAGTATTGACTTTTCCATGGCCTCCTCTTTCCACAGGCAGCATTCTGGAGGGCTTCAGACCCTTGGGTTCTGTGGTTCATACAGCTGAACTCTGTGGACTGTGTGAGGCCCTAGCATTCACACCTGCAGTATAGATGGGGACTTCCCTGTCAGAACTGAGCAAAACTGAAGCTACAGCAGCAGGTAACACAAGAGGCCACGTCACCACACTCCCAGTGACAACAGCAGGCCCAATGTGATGATGCCCTTGTCAGAGATGAACTCGGTGACTCTTGGCCCAGGACTATGCTCAGTGCTGGGGAATAGGTCCCCACAGGCTGGTCTGGAAAACAATACTGTGAACTGCTGAAGGGTCACTGTATCAGTTACTTTTCTCGTCACCGTGACAAAATATCCAACAAAAGGAACTTGAATGAGAACAAGTTTATTTTTGCTCAGAGGTTGAGGGTTCAGTTTGTCATGACGGGGACGACGTGATGGCAGGAGTGTGCGGCAGCTGATCACATTGCATCTGCTGTTAGGAAGAAGGCAGAGGCGAATGAGGGTGCTCAGCTCGCTTTCTGGCTTTGTTTTGTTTTCTTCCCTGTGTATGGGTGTTTTACCTACAGATATCCATGCACCATGTGTGAGCCTGGTACCTGAAGAGGCCAGAAGAGGCCTGGAACAGAGTTCCAGAGTCAGAGTCCCTGAAACAGGAGTTACTAATGGTTATGAGCTGCCATGTGGATGCTGGGAATCGAATCTAGGTTTTCTGGAAGAGTACTCACTGCTCTTAACCACTGACCCATCTCTATACTCCCCCTCTCCTTTTTATAAGGTTCAGGACCTCAGCCCATTAAATGGTGCTGTCTACATTTAGGTTGGGTCTTCTCTCTTCAATTAACCTAATCAAGAAAACCCCTCACAATCATGTTCAGAAGCTCTTTTGTCAACATGACATTCAATATTAACCATGTCTTAGTACTTTTCTATTGCCATGACAAAACACCATGACTAAGGCAACTTATAAAAGAAAGCATTTGGTTTGGGCCTCACCATTCCAGAGGCTTAGAGTTCATGACTATCATGGCATGGCAGCAGGCAGGCAGGCAAAGCACTGGAGCAGAAGCAGAAAGCTAACTGGGAATGATATGGGATTTTGAAACCTCAAAACCTGCCCCCCAGTGAGACACCTCCTCCAACAAGGCCACACCCCCTAATCCTTCCCAAACAGTTCCACCAACTGGGGACCAAGCATTCAAATGCATGAGCCTGTGGAGGCCATTCTCGTTCAAACCACCACAAACCATCACAGACACTAAAGTGCTTGTTGCAGAATATTTGTACACTGTGAAGATGTGTCTTTGCCAGGGCACCTTCTGATTGATTTAATAAAGAGCTGAATGGTCAATAGCTAGGCAGGAAAAGATAGGTGGGATTTCTGGGGAGAGAGAGGAAGAGGAGGAATCTAGGCATGGCAATTTCACCAGTAGACTCGGCGCAAGTTGGATGTGCTGTACTGAAGAAAGGTAAAAACCACGTGGTAGATTAACAGAATCAGGTGAATTTGAGTTACAAGAGCTAGTTGGGGACAACCCTAAGCTAAAGGCCAGGCTTTCCTAATAAGAAGTCTCCATGTAGTTATTTGTGGGCTGGCAGAGGCAATGCAAAGATAGTCTGACAAGAAAGCTTTCTGCAAATGCTTTTTGGGTGGAATGCTGAGGGTGTGACCTCCAGGATGTCCAGGCAGCCATCCATGCCTAGCCATCCCCAGCCAGGGCCAGGATGCTTGTCAGTCACAACAGAACACAGTACTGACCGTGCTGCTGACTATGGCTCCTGTGGTGGTGATGTGTGAGTGGTTGAGTGGGTGAGTGTGCATGCTGGTTGGGTTTCATCAGCCTGACCCAAACCTAGACATGTCTGGAAAGAGTAAATCCTTTGGTGGTTGTTGTTTTGAGACAGGGTTTCTCTGTGCAGCCCTGGCTCTCCGGGAACTTGCTTTGTACACCAGACTGGCCTCGAACTCATGCAGATCCACCTGCCTCCGTCTCCTGAGTGCTGGGATTAAGGATGTGTGCCACCACCCTGCAGCTGCCAAGAGTGAATCTTAACTGAGAAAATGCCTGTACAAGATTGGCCTGTAAACAAGTCTGTGGGACAGTGTCTTGATTAATGATTGACGTTGGAGGGCTCACAGTGGGTGATACTAACCCCGAGTGTGTAGTCCTGAATTGTATAAGCAAGCCAGCCATGAGAAATAAGGCAGCAGGTACCATTCCTCCATGGTTTCTGCTTCAGTTCCTACCTTGACTTCTTTCAGAGATGGAGTATGTCCTGAGTTGTAAAATGAAATAAACCTTTTCCTCTCCAAGTTGCTTTTTTTTTCTTTTTTTGGTCATGGTGTTTTATCACAGCAATAGAAACCTAAGACAGTGTACAACAATGTGTAGGAGAGAGCCTATGAATGTGTCCTATCACATATTATAATCACCTTGATGACACAGACTCCTGACTGAATGTAAGTGTGATGCGTGGTGTGAGCATAGTGTGTAAGTTTGGAGGAACTCTGTCCTCCAGGAACAAGATGACAATGGCTATGTCTGCTATTAGATTCATTGTGATTACCCATACTCAGGAGATCCTCACAAGACTGCCTAATAACATTCTGTCACAGAAGGAGGGACTAGGGAGGGTCCTTAGACCCTCTTCTGGACTCTAGCTACCTGCTTCTGTGCCTCACTCCTACCCCCAGCTGCATGTACTACCAAGAGGTGCTAGGGTGTGTAAAGGGTAGGAAGTTGACTCATGGGGGGCTCTATCCATGCAGCTCTCAGGAGGCCATCACCCATGTTGGGATGGGACTTTTCAGTGATGAGGCTGAGTTACCCATGCTCCTATAACCCCAATAAACTCGCTGGTTCTCAAAGTTAGATTTAGGTAAAATTGGTTCTCTGGCCTATAAGGTCAGTGCCCCTAATCTGGGGTGAATAAACATTTGTTCACATCACTCCAGAAAAGTTAGACAACAGTGTGTGTGGTGTGTGGACGTGAGACATGGACAGACATCTGCTTAGTCTCTTGCAGAGTGACCAGGCTCTAGGGGAGTTGTCTCTTCCCCCTTGAACCCCTATGTATACATGGTGTCTGGCACCAGTCTGCTGTTCATATGAGTGTTTTAGATGCATCTATCACACCTATCACCTCCTCTCTGCAGAGACTGGCTGAGCATCTAAATAGAGCAAAATTCTGTATTTTGGAGATGGAGCCAAGTGGATTCTTTTCTGCTCCCTCAGAGACCCTAGGACAGAACTGCCAGTAAAGAAAAACTCAGGCCCTCTGCTAACACCTGAGACATGCTGGGTGTAAAGAACCCATCACCCAGAGAGGGTTTAGGTTAATGGCTTTGGCTGCCCCTGCATGCTGGGTCCTGGCAGCTTCCAGTTCTGTCTGGTTCTAGCAGAAGACAACAGTTTTCCTAAAGCATGCATTCCAGCAGCACTGGTCTGTAGACATCTGGAGAGGTGAGGGCCCACCCCTCCAGCCATTGGAGAGCTCAATAGCTCTTATCAACAGCAGCCAGGCAGCCCCCATCAGGTAGTTATACTTCCGGAAGCAACAGCCCCAGTGAAGCAATCACACATTCTGTGAGTCAGATACTGCAGCTGTGCCTACATTTAAATTACCGCAACGTAATCCAGTCCCACCATCTCATAGTGACTTAATGCTAAAAACTTAAACTAATGGAAAAGACACACTGAGCCAAGGAGGCAAGCCTGGCTACTGCATACATTGGTGTGGTGCGCCCCATACACACCTGACTATGCCTCTGAGCCTCAAGATTTTGCACTGTAGTGGGGAGCAGAGTAATTATTACAAGGCACCGTGGCAGTGGTTTCATGTGAAAAATAAGGGTCTTCACCTTCCCCAGCAGCATTTCCCACACTCTACGAGCCAGCAGGCAGAGTGCAAGGCCTGAGACATTGGTCCTTTCTCCTGCTGCAAGGGCTCCACAGACTGGAAAACATTGGCCCTGCATTGCCGGGTATTGACTATAGATGCAGCAAATCCTGAAAAGGGTGGATGTGTGCTTTATGGAAAGATGTGAAGGCAAGCCCACACATGTCCTTGCTGGTGGCAAGGACATAATTTTATCTGATGTCTGCTTGACAAGGGAGACTGAAGTTCGATCCTGAACAGAAGGACACATGGCTAGGACTTACATCCAACACCTCTAGCTCTGACATTCCAGTCCTTTCTACCACACTTCCCAGGCCGGCTCCAGGTTTAAATAGCTGCTCTTCATTCTGCTTGGGAAAGAGAGAGATCCCGGGCTTCTTGAGCAGGCAGCAAAACATCTGGATTCCACAACACTGACTGGAAAAAGCAACACAGCTTAATTTACAGGCTCACAGGATCCAGTGTCCTTGTTTACTGTGTAGGCCACACATCCCTTGAAGTCCTCAGAGGAAGTGTCCATTACTGCTCAGTTCCAGCCCCATCTCCATGCCTTATAGAGCCAGGAACTGTATTTCTGGGTCCCCTCTATTCTGATTGCAGTTCCGTCCCCTAGTCCACCTGGCAGGATCATAAGTGATAAATAGTGAACATCCAGATCAGAGTATGTGGGGAAATGGCTGAAAGTGACATGAATCCATTGAGGGTAGCACCCCATTCCCCCGATTTTTTACCTGGTGGCAACAAACTCCTTTCTTTGTTCTTGGGGTTTAAATAGTGATGCTAAGCCAAATATGATGGTATATGTCTGTCATCCCAACACTCAGGAGGTAGAAACAGAAGCATTGCCTTAAGTTCAAAGCCATCCTGAGCTATATAGCAAGACCTTCTGTCAACATAAAATACAGCTCTCACTTCAAAGGAGATAAGAGATAGTTTATGCTGAAGACAAATATGATCATGGCCCTGTAATAGAGATTCAGATTACCCAGAATTCCATGTTCTAACTTGGTAACACTTTGATAACGTTTTGTTTTGTTTTTTTGGGTTTTTTTTTTTTTGGTTTTTTTGTTTTGTTTTGTTTTGTTTTGTTTTTTGGTTTTTCGAGACAGGGTTTCTCTGTGTAGCTTTGCGCCTTTCCTGGAGCTCACTTGGTAGCCCAGGCTGGCCTCGAACTCACAGAGATCCGCCTGCCTCTGCCTCCCAAGTGCTGGGATTAAAGGCGTGCGCCACCAACGCCTGGCATTTGATAACGTTTTCAAAAAACTTTTATTTTATTTAATTGAGATAAGGTCTTCTTACATAGCTCTGGTTGTTCTGGAACTCACTTTTTAGACCAAGCTGACCTTGAACTCAGAGATCCACCTGCCTCTGTCCACTGAATGCTGAGATTTAAGGTGTGTGCCACTATACCAGGCTTTGGATGAAGTTTTTATAGCAACGGAACACAGAAAGTCATAAACTAACACACTTTTCAAACATATCAGTGGAAACTTTAGATAAGCTGGTAAAGCAAAGCTGGAAAGTCTCTGCTATGGGCCCCGGATGCTGTCCGAGGCCTCTCAGCCCTTTGGTTGGTGGGAGCTAGTGATCTAATAAGCTGATACATTCCAGGAGGTTTCACCTGTTAGTACCAAGATGTTAGGTCAGACACAGAAGTAGGTAAGGAATGGCTGCTTACAGGGCTAAAGATAGCCCAAAATAATTTGCAATTAAGCTTTGGACATGAAACATTCCAACTTCTCCAGTCACTGAAGTTCTTAGAGGTTAAATAGCCCCATAGAAGGATCAATCCACAGAAAGTGGTTCTTTCCAGGAACTCTTGTTCATGGAGGAATGAATGATAGAGGCTGTAATCTAAACCCTTATTGCTGTCCCACCAGCCTTCCAATAGTTTAACTTCTACAGAAGTTAACATCCAAGGGGCACTCCAAGATGCACTGGCTCCATGTCTGAGGCTCTCCTCTCCCTTGTGTGTGCAGTGAACCCTCCCACGCTGTGTGTTCAGAAAGGAAGAATAAATGCCCCTGTTAGGAAATTAAGAGGACGTGCTGGGGAATTGCCATTTCAGATTAGGCAGGTTGTCGGTTCGTGTGATGGAGAGGGCTGCTCTCAAGAAGCTTGCTTCTCAGAGTGCATTTATTTTTCATGAGCTTTTATTATTCAGCAGCTTTAGATTTGATTGCTCTGCATCCATCTGTCATAGGTGACCGGGCTGTTTGGAGGGAAGCAGGCAGGAGGCACTCTCCTACACAACCCCATCTAAGGATCAAGACGATATTTGCCTCCAGGAGCCAGTGCAAAGGCATTTCAAGGAACTTTCTGGGTGGGCGTAATGAAAATTTAAAACCTTCAGAACAGGACATATTGTAAGCCAATACGTGAGAGACTGTTAGATTTTTCACCCATGACCCTCCGGGTATTTATGTCTAGATTATCCCACTGTGTGTGTCTGTCTATCTGTGTGTATCTGTGTGTGTGTGTGTGTGTGTGTGTCTGTGTGTGTGTGTCTGTGTGTCTGTGTGTGTGTGTGTGTGTGTGTGTGTGTGTGTGTGTGTGTGTGTCTGTGTGTGTGTGTGTGTGTGTGTGTGTGTGTGTGTGTGTGTGTGTGTGTGTGTGTGTGTGTGTGTGTGTGTGTGTGTGTGTGTGTGTGTGTGTGTGTGTGTCTGTGTGTCTGTGTGTATGCTTGTGTGAGGAGACCAGAGGTTGATGCAGGGTATCTTCTTCAATTGTTTTTCCCCTTGTTTTTGAGACAGTCTCTCACTGAATCTGGAGCTCACCAATCGGCTAGACTTGCTGGCCAATGAGCCCCAGGGATCCTCCTGTCTATACCTTCCCAGGACCTGGATTACTGTGCTTAGCTGTTTACATGGATGCTGAAGAGCAGGAGTCAGGCCCTTGTGCTATGGCAAGCACTTCACCGACTGAGCCATCCTCCCCACCCCCAGAGGCTTTCTCAATCAAGTCTGCCTTATGTCACTGGGCCCTGATTCAGACCTGCCCATTCATTCATGCATGCATTCAACAAGTCCTTGTGGAGCACACATTAGCTTTTCTATTAGAGAGCAGTGCTGGGCTGTTATAATCCAGCAGGCAACAGTATCAAACAACATGCAAAGTTCTTGGCAATTGTATGTAAAGTTGCCACAGACATTTATGGGCTAGCTTTTGAGTGCATTCAATTTGAGTGCATTCAAATTTTCCTTTTTGCTTTGTAGCAAAAAAAAAAAAAAAAAAAAAAAAACCTTGACGTAGATTTGCAGAGTGATAGGGTACATGTGTATGTAATGTTTTGAGACACCACCAAATTGTCTTCCAGATGGCTGGATCCTTTTGCATTCCCACCAGCAACTAAGGAGAGCTCTGGCTCTGCTTGCTTTTCAACACTGGCTCTAGGATCAACATTTCTTAGAGTTTAGCTCTCTCAATAGGTGTGGAATAGTGTCTCGGGGTGAGTACCAAGCCTGGCATTGTAATGGGGCAGTAATGAACCTAGCCCTCTTCCTATTGCTGTTTATTTTCACTTCTTGGGAGTGTTCCAGCACACATCCTTGGGTGCCCTCAGCTGGGATTTAAATAAAGAACTCCATTACCAATCGAATGTGGGACACCAGAAACTTCTAGAGGTGAGTTTCTATATAAACAAGGCTTCTGAGCATGTTGACCTTCATGTATGCACAACAATGCCCAAGAGAGGGCAGAGTGGGCAGCGCACCCCGCAAATCTGGCTATGGTGCTAGTTTCCTGTGGACTTTATCCTATGCATCATGGGAAACCTATTCAGGAGACTCAGCTGTGATTCCTAGGGAGAAGGGAAGCAGTGCAGTAACCTGTAGGCAGGAAACAGTTTTCCTCTGTGCAAAGTATGAGTCTCTTTGCTTTTCATTTAGTGGCCTCCTCAACTGGGCAGGTCTATTCAAGAATAAGACTTTGCTGACTCTGAGTATAGTAGTCTTTCTTTTGGGTCACCCACCAGCTCCCAAATCATGATATGAGACTTATTATTAGTTAAGAATGCTTGGCCTTATCCTAGCTCTTGTTTTAATCTGTTTCTCTTCATCTAAGTAACATTCTGCAACATAACAAATGTAAAACATCTTTACATAAGTAAAGTAATATTCCACAATATTTGAGAATACCCCACACAGGGGCAGGGTTGACTGAATAAGATGCTGAAATGGCTGGACACCCACACTGCAGGCCAGTTCTCCGCTGAGTTTTTATTTTTTCTCTTCAGAATCTATCTCCTCCCACCAGGGTCATTTTCTGGTAGTGTAAACTGTCTTGCCTCACCAGATGATGGAAGCCAGTTGCTCCCCTGCTCCCTCTGTTCTAGTCCTCCTCATTGTCATTGGCTAAGGTGGTGGACCTCCAAGCTCCTCTTCCTGTCAGGACTTACACATTTGCAGATGAGCCCTATTCTCTTCAAACCCACGCTCAGACTATTTAATCCATTGCTTTATCTTTGCCCTACCCTATCCACAAACAGAGGCCCATGAACTTGACATGTTGTTGTTACCCCTCCTGGAGGAAATTTCCAGAATGTAGTTCAGGTAAAGGTGGGGAGACACAAGGACTATGAACGAAGTCAACTGAAGGCCCTGCTGACCCATCTGGAGTGTCAGGAGGGGTGGCTTGGTCCTGGTGTACCCATAGCAAGGATCCCAGAGGACAAAGGAACAGGGGACAGACCTAGCCACAAATGTCACTCTACGGCCATGTCTCTACCCTCCTGCCTTCCCATCTCCATCACCATAGAAATCGGGCTTAACAAATGGGTGAACTTCAGAAAATAGCAATCCTTAGATCAATAGACCCCCTCAAACCCTCCTAAGACATTGCAAAAATTGGCAGCAAAGAGCAGCAGCAGCCCTGCAATGAGGCCCCGAGCTCAGAAGTAGGCTGGAGCCTGAAGCTTAAATAAAAGCTACTGGAAAGCGTGGGTCTGCCAGAAACATTTCCAAGGTAAAGAAAAGGGACGTGCAGGAGACCCGTGATCAGAAAAACACAGCACTATTTCATGTCAGCTTCCCACTGAGCAGACGGTGTTAACAAAATCAGGTTGAATGTTACCCGAATCCAAAGAACGCTCATATTTGCCAGGGCTTGTCACCCATGGGTAGGTAATATGCCATATTACAGGCAGTCATGTGCTTAATGTTACATCTATTGTTAAGCTGAGTTATTTCCAGTTTTTTCTCATAGGGACAAGGTTGCTACAGCCCTCTGGGCATAAATTATAGTGTTTTTCTTCTTAGCTATTTCCTCAGGCAAAGGCCTCAGGTCTCAGCAACAGTGGCATTTTCTGATGGCAGGTCCTCATGTTCCCTTGACACCTGGATAGATCCTTTCCTACAAGACGTCTCGGTGACCTTGCCAAGCCCAGTCACTCCACTGTGATGCCTCATCAGGACACTCAGTGGACACAAGGCAGTGTTGCTCAGGGGCTAGAGTAGCTTATTCTGTAGAGTAGCTCATGCACAAGGAGGCCCAGAGGATGGCGTAGCTGACAACCCAGACGGAGCTGGCTGCAGGCTGATCAACCCTGGCTCAGGGATATGTCTAACTATTACCCTGCCTCTCTGAAGGATCCATCCCATCTTCAGCCCTCAATCCATGGGATAGGAGGGTCTGTGTCCAACTATGGGGACTCATCCCTTCACAAAATACAGCAGAAGAACATGTATTTCTTTTTGTAAATTTTGAGATAACGTCTCACTGTGTAGTCCAGGCTAGCCTCAAACTCAAAACAATCCTCCTGCTCCAGTTTCTCTAGTGCTGGGATTCTAGACATATGCTACTACATTTGCCTTTTCTTTTAACTTTTAATTTTTAGTTTTGTTTCAGCTGAGCAATACGCCTACATCCTAGAACTTCACTGCAGTAAATAAGCATGAGAAAGTTTACTTACATGTGAAGATCATGATTGTCCAACAGAGAACATGAATCCCCAATAAATCATCTTAGAGAAAGTATCAAAGCCAGTGTGGTGTGTTGTTGCTTGTTTTTTTCTCTTTTTGGGGGGGGGGGGCTGCCACCCAGGTCCCAAATAAATCAGACATAGAGGCTTATTCTTAATTATAAATGCCTGGCCTTAGCTTGGCTTGTTTCTAGCCAGCTTTCCTTAACTTATCCATTCTACCTTTTGCCTCTGGGCTTTTTCTGTTTTTTACTTCTGTAAATCTTACTCTTACTCTGGTTTGCTGTGTAGCTAGTTGGCTGACCCCTGGAGTCCCCCTCCTTCTCTGGCTACTTCTTTTTTTAACTTCCCAGATTTCTCCCTCTATATTCTCTCTGTCTGCCAGCCAACCCCACCTATTTCTCTCTCCTGCCTTGCCATTGGCCATTCAGTTCTTTATTAGACCATCAGGTGTTTTAGACAGGCACAGTAACACAGCTTCACAGAGTTAAACAAATGCAACATAATCAAAAGTAACACACCTTAAAATAATATTCCCCAATAGTGATGTTTCATACTTGGGGGACTAAGGCAGAAAGACTGCAACAAGTTTGAGGCCAGCCTACTACATAAGGCTACAGAGTGAATCCCTGTCTAAGAAAAAATGAACAAACACCTTGTTTTTCCACTTCTCTGCTACTGGTAAGAATGAAAAACAAAATGTCTGGGGATGTAGCTCAGAGGGTAGCATGCTTGCCTAGAATCCACGAAGTGCTGGGTTCAATCCTGAGTACCACATAAGCCGAGTATGATGGCACATGCCTACAATTGCAGCTCTCAAGAGGTAGAGGCAGGAGACTTAGTTCAAGGTCATCCTTGACTACAGTTCAAGGTCAGCCTGAGCTATGTGAGACCACCCATCCATTTTTCTTAAAGCGATGTGGCTTTTCTTCTATGTTATTATTAAATATTTATTTAATAAGACAGATGAAGAAACTAGTCCCTAAAACAAAGTTCTCGGTGAGTCTGTGTATGGCCCCAAACAGAACTAGCTAGAAATTCTAAGTCAGCTGTTTGCTAGTTGAGTGAGGCTGGGTCTTTTACCCAGCCTCTCTGGGCCTATAAAATAGAGAGGATAGCAGCAAACACATACAGTCTTCCTTCACGTGGTGAAATGAGATAACCAAAACAGAAGCAGAGCTCTTCTGCCTGCCACTGGTCCACCGAGCCACCTCTTTCTTCCTGACCAAGGGTATCGGCCTCTACTGCCCTCAACTGTCAAGGTGCTCCAAGCTTGCCCAACCTGTTACCCAGACTGTCTTGGTAACAAGAGCTGAGGAGATGTCTCAGTGGGTAAAGGTGGTAGCCACCAAGCCTTAAGGTCTGCGTTCGATCCCAGGTCCCACATGGAAGGAGAGAAGCGACTCCTGCAATTTGTCCTTTGACACCCACTTGTGTGCTGTGGCATGTTCACACCATACACAAACATATGCAAGTAAATAAATGTAATTTTAAGAAAAGACTGTCAGCCGGGCATGGTGGTACACGCCTTTAATCCCAGCACTTGGGAGGCAGAGGCAAGCGGATCTCTGTGAGTTTGAGTCCAGCCTGGTCTACAGAGTGAGTTCCAGGACAGCCAGGAACACAGAGAAACCCTGTCTTGAAAAACCAAAAAAAGAAAGAAAGAAACAAACAAACAAACAAACAAACAAACAAACGAAAGGAAAAGACTGTCATGCCAACCGTATTTTTTTTCTTGAGACATGGTCTCATGTAGCATAGTGTAGTTGGTTTTTCTTTTTTACTCTTTGGGGGCCTGCTACCCAACTCCCAAATAAATACATGGAGACTTATTCTTATTTATGAATGCCTAGCTTTAGCTTGGCTTGTTTCTAGCCAGCTTTTTAAACTTAAATTATCCCATTTCTCTTTAAACACATTTTGTCTCTGGGCTTTTTAACTTTCTTTATTATATATATCCCTCTTTCCTTCTTATTCTGTGGCTGGCTGTGTGGCTGGGTGGCTGGGTGGCTGGCCCTTAGCATCCTCTTCTCCTCCTTTCCTTGCTCCTCCTCTTGAGTCTAGATTTCTCCTCCTATTTATTCTCCCTGCCTGCCAGCCCCACCTATTCTTTCTCCCGTCTTGCTTGCTACTGACCGTTCAGCTCTTTATTAGACCAATCAGGTGTTTTAGGCAGGCAAAGTAACACAGTTTTACAGACTCAAACAAATGCAGCATAAAAGAATGCAACAAGCTGGGTGGTGCACACCTTTAATCCCAGCACTCTGGAGGCAGAGGCAGGCAGATCTCTGTGAGTTCAAGGCCAGCCTGGTCTACAGAATGAGTTCCAGGACAGGCTCCAATGCAACACATCTTTGCATCATTAAACAAATGATCCACAGCATAAATGAATGTAACACATGGTATGTAGCCTAGGATGACCTTGAATTCTTATTCTCCTGCCTCCACTTCCCAAATGCTGGGATTACAGGTGTGTGCCAACATGCCTTGTTTATGCAGTACTGGGATCAGATGCAGGCTTTGAGCATGTTAGGTAAACACTCTATCAACTCAGCTATACCTCTAATCCTCTAGTTGTAATTCAATTAAACATTATCTATGTTCATGAATTATGAGTGTAAAGAAAACAACAAAAAAAATCACCCAGTATTGCTTTTATGAAAATAAATAAATAACTAGAAGGCTTTGAGAAGACTCCATAAAGGTAAATTGTTAAAATAAATCACTATCAGATTATGAGAGTGTGAGACAAAGATATGGCAAAATAACAGTGGAAACTAAACCACTCGCCCTGGACACACACCTTTAAATTCTTGCTCCATTCAAGGAGTCCTGAACTAAAACATTTGCTCAGATGAAGGATTATATATGTGGCCTACAAAAAAGGGAGGATTTAGAACTCTAGTCAGGGGCTGGTCCTTCAAGATGAGGTCTCAGCCTTTATCAGTGGATTGGCAGAGAGCTGCACAAATTCATGGTTAAAGTATAATGTTGACATGCCTTAGAGTGAGTGTGGGATTGTGTGAGCCTCCCCTTCAGTCAACAGGTATTAAGTTAAATTTTTATAGTGCTATGGATTGAGACAAGGCCTCAGACATAGGCAAGAACTCTTCCATCCCCAGCCAGCCCCAGCCCTGTTTTTACTTCGTATTTTGAAACAGGGTCTCACTAAGTTGCCCAGGCTGACCTTGAACTTGCATTCCTCCCGACTCTGCCTTTTGAATAACTGGGATGATAGGCCTGCACCATGAGGTCTGGCTTTAGCCAGCTTTAACAGATGAAAAGTTGTCACAGGACTTGGCACTTACTAAATGTTAGTTCTTTCTCCCTCCCACTCCCCCCACCTTGAAGGCTGGATTTAGTTTAACACCCAAATGCCACCCGGTCCTTTGACATTTCACCACTCGATGCACACTGCTGGGGTGTCTTCACGTGCCTGCACCAAGCCAGTGCTATTTGCATTTACCGAACCTTGAAATGTTGAGGCCTAGTACATTTCCACTGTGGAGGTTCATAAGCACTTCACCCCACACCAGTAGAATCTGGCCTGGGGAGGGTGTGGAGCACGCAGCTCATGCATGGTCACCCAGAGTTAATAAAAATAACAGCACCAGCATTCCACAGCATTCTAGTGATGATGAGCTTTGGGAGGCCAGGGCTAATCGCCTTGCACCCTCAGATCTGGAGGAGCAGAAGCAGTTGTTCTTTTCCACTTAGAAGGTAAAGGAATAGAAGGAAGGAAGGTTGATTGACTTACTTGAGTCCACACCACCAGTGAGTAGAAAAGACAGGGAGAAGCAAGGGAGCAGAGTTCACGCTGGGAGCCTTGGTCTCAGGTCTTTGAGGCTGACTTCTTCCCAAGAACTGAGGAGAGTCTCTGGCCACAGGAATACCTCTACAATGCTGTACATGGCATATCTTTATGAGTGTACATGCCAAAGCCAGCTGCATATGCCTGTCCAATCTAAGCCCTGGGGCAAGAAAAGCCCTGGAAACAGCCCCATGTGGGGAAGGTTTGAGGCTGGGGTAAAACTCTGGGATGCTTCAACTGCTCTTTGGCCTCCACTACAGCTCCCCAAAATATGGAGCCAGCAGCCTAGTTGTATAAAACTAGGGGACTCCTTGGTCCTACTGACCCCTCTAGCCTTCCCATCTTCCCAAGCACTGGCTATGGCTAAGCCA
>CABHPP010137024.1:28447-45522 GCA_902168425.1 Peromyscus attwateri | reverse complement strand
CTACACCTGTTTCCTCTCTGTAGCTCCTGGAGCCCCTTGCACACCTCTGTTCATCTCCTCCTCCTTCCTTACTTCCTCTCTCTCTGCCCAGAAGTCCCGCCCATACCTCCTGCCTTGCTATTTGCTGCTCAGCTTTTTATTACACCAATCACAGTAATATAATTTTATACAGGTTACAAATATCCCACAATATCCAGGTGCCTTCTTCTTGGTTTACTCAGAGATTTGGTGCTTGGGAAATGGAATCTCAGATCCTACTTGATCCTCTCTCGAGCTGCAGAAAGTTGAAAATGAGAGAAAAGGAGAGAGGGTCTAGCTTGTGAGATGCTCCATGCACATGGGGAGGTTGTTCGCTCCTCTGCTTCAAGGTTGCCTCTCCACACGCCTATCCTGAAGGAAACTGGCAGGGAGGTTCTTAAGAACCACTGTGATGGATACTACCCATAGAAAGGGAAAGCTGCAATCTACTCCTTGGGTGGGTATCTGCCTCAATGTCAGACTTGCTGCGACGCCTTCTGCCGAACTGATATGAGTCTGGATGGAGGAGATAAGAAAGACTTAGGGAGAGAAGGTGAGCAGGAGGGCAGAAGCAGTGGCAGAGCAGCCTCCATTCCTGCCATGGGGTAGAAGAGCTCCTTCTCAAGTGCATCTTCACTGTCACCAACGAAACAGAATGCCACTTAACCACTGACATCTCGATTTCATATTTTCACTCAGATCAACGCAAAGAAAATTTACTTTTCTAAAAATTTATTGAAAAAATAAAATGGAGTCATGAGTAAACTGCTGGGAATCCCAAGCCTTTGAGCTTATGTTCCATTTTGTTTGAGTCACTGGCTTAAGGAGAAGAGGTTTATATTGGCTTATGATTACAGGGGAGTTTTAACACACGTTGGAGTTCATGATACTAGAAGCATGTGGCAGAGATCTCTCACCTGACCTCACAGCAGGAAGCAGAAAGTGCAGGGGTAGAAATGACTTCTAAGGCCTGCACCTAATGACCTACTTCCACCAGCCATTCCCCACTTCCTAAAGGCTCCTTGGCCTTCAAAAGAGTGCCAAAAAGTGGAGAATGTGTGTTCAAAACGTGAGTCTATAAGAGCCTTGATTTCAGGATCAAGCCACAACAATTACCAACCAATGTAACAAAATCCTCACTTCCAACAGCAGAGAAATGGAATTAAATCAAAGGGACATTGTTTTTGCCCCTCAGAATAGAGACGTTAACAGAGGGTCCATGTTATTCCGAAGGTAAATGTGCTCAGCCAGGACAGGTAGAAATGTTAGAGTCCTTGTGGTGAAGAATTCTGGCAAAATGTGTTCAACAAGCTTTGAATACATGTATTCATCCAGTTATTAATGCTACTCTCTGTGTCTGTCAAAAGCACTTGCATTATATGATGATGATAACTATGTTAATCTTTTTCTAGTGAACAAAACCAACAAGCAAACCAGACAATGCCACCAGTAAGGGTTGAATAAATCCGTGATGTGCATGGACATCATGAGTGAGACATGCAGCAGGTGATTTGGAAGCAATTCAACTAGCGTGCTCCTGTTTAAGAAGCAAAACCATTGAAAAGTAAATACAAAGCACTCCTAAGTTCTGGTCTGTTTGTTTGTTTGGGCTGGGTTATATTGTATTGTTTTGTTTTGAGACAGGGTCTCTACATACTCCTGGCTGTCCTAGAACTCTCTGTGTAGACCAGGCTGGCCCCAAACTCACAGAAATCTGCCTGCTTCTGCCTCCCAAGTGCTAGGACTAAAGGAATGTGCCACTACACCCAGCCTCCCTAGCTTGTTTTTTATGTCTAAAACTATAAAGGAATCAATACACATATATGTGAGTATGTATGAACTTTTTCATTTTATATAGCTTATAAATACAGTTATCATTATGGTTTGTAGTGAAGTGATAATTGTGGATGAGAAAAGGATATGGCTTAAAAAAAGAGGGAAAGAAATAATTAAAAGGAGCATTAACAGTGTGCACAGGATATGTCATATTCAAGTGATAAACTTGTTTTTATGTAGATAGATATACTTTTCAAAAGAAATTTGTCAAAATATCACAAAAATGCTAGTTCAGTTAGGTCACATATTTATAGTGGGGTTGTTTGTTCATTCATTCTACACACCCCATGCTGACCTAGACCCTAGATCTTCCCTCCTCAGCCTGTTGTATGCTGGGATTGAAAGCATGTGCAACTATGGCTGACTTTAGGGTCTAGTTCTTAGTAGCTGAAAATCAAATTCTCTGTAGCTGCATGTTCGACAGAGGCATTATATATATATATATATATATATATATATATATATATATATGCTTCAGGTCACCTGTCTTTTGTCAATGTCACCTAAATCTGACCTTTCCTGCTTTGATTCCTGAAATCTCAGACAGTAACACCCACCCTTGTCTAATACCTCTCCCAACTCCTCACGAAACCTCACCCTTTCCCTTTGCTCCACAATCAACCCTGTCTTGCCCTCACTCGCAGCTATCTTTATCTACTCTATTGTCTCTGATGTTTCCTTTGTCTCCAATCTCTTCTCCCAGAGTCCCCTCTACCTGAAAAGTCCTTTGATCATCAGGTTTCATAAAAGTAAACTCGTGTTCTTTCAGCTTCTACCTATGACTTTCAAGTCTCAACGTCCAGCCCACACTCCTTCCTAGTCCCAGCCCCCGACTTCCACAGCCTTTACATCCCCAACACATCTCCAGGCACCACAGACTGAGCGCGGCTGTATTGGTTGCCAGAGTGAAACATCACAACGTGGTTTAGACAACAGAGATTTATCTGTCACTGTTCTGAGGCTGGAAGTCCAGGGTATTGTCAAATTCGGCTTCTTCTGAGGTCTTTCTTCTTAACTTGGAAATGATCAGCTCTCCCTAGTCTTCATCCGACCTCTTTACTATGCCTGCTTGAGAGCTTGTGAGGTTAGGTGGGAGGCCAAACTGAAAGGAGGCTGGGAAGAAGAAGGGTGGGGTCACGGGGAGCGGTCAGCCAGACACAGAGGAAGCAGGAGATGAGCATGCTGAGCTGAAAAAAAGGACCACTGCATGATAGAGTGTAGATAAGAAATATGGGTTAATCTAAGATGTAAGAGCTAGTTAATAACAAGCCTAAGCTATCAGCTGAGCATTTATAATTAATAATAAGTCTCTGTGTGGTTATTTGGGAGCTGGCTGGTGAGACAGGAAAACCCTGCCTACAAGTACCTCCTTCAGAAGGCAAGCCCTTTCAACCCATTACTTGCTTAATACTCATATTTGTTGTCTATTCTCTGTAAGAGTTAGAGAGTGCATGTATGCATGTGTGTATGTACTTGGTGCAAGCACACATACACACATGTAGAAGCCAGGGATCAATGCTGATGTCTTTCCCAATCATTCTCCATCTTATTGTTTGAGATGGGTCTCTCACTGATGGCGCCAGAACGTGGGGCAGGAATTTCCACTTAAAACCTGAGGAAGCATAAAAAGAAGATTCTAAAATGGAGCTAAAACAACTTCCTAGTTGTCTCTCTCAAGTTAGCCACAGTCTGCGGGCTTGAGCTACTGTATGGCAGGTTCCTGGTGTGCGTGTTGGACCAGCAGTATGGAAGGAATGAGGCGTCTGCATGTGGCACATTAAGCTGCGTGGTGGATTTAGCCTTTGCTAGTACAAAACAAAAAAAGAGGTTTCTGGGCTACACGCTGCTTTGATAGAAGCATAGACCCGCAAAGGCTCCCAGAGCTGGCGGTAAATGTATCACCGCCATGTTGGGAAGCTGAGGTGGGCGGAGGCAGCAGCCACAGTGCTGTTTCAGTCTTAGAATGCTGCAATTTAAAGCAATAGGCTCAAGGTAATATAAAAAATAAGCCACATAAAGATGGCTACCACACAGAGAATCTGGATTATGTTCTCTTTGATATTCGTAACTGAAGAAAAACATTTGATTGCAAAAGCTGTTGAGTTATGCCAAAATGTATATTTTAAAGGTACCTTGACTTCAAAATTTGGATGTAAGGATATGTTGCTTTGGAAAGGAAGCTCTGCTTTTGTTTCCACAGAAAGCCAGAGGCTATGGATTTGTTCCAGATTAAGATACATCAGGTTTGACCAGCCAAGACCCCCTGAAAGGTCTCCGATGATACCATGGCCCAGATGATCCAACATCCAGACAGTTTGAAGGCAACTGGCTCAGACAATACAGCCTCATGGACTACTCCATAATCCTAAAATTTTCTTTGTGTCCCATAAGATACAGCGCCCCCCTCCATCAGGAAGTAGTAAGAGAAGCTACGCCCAAATTCCCAAAATATATGTAATTTTACTATGTTAAGGTTAAAACCTTCCTTTTGGAAAAAAAAAAGAAAAGGGGAAGTGCTGTGTATGTCAAATGCTCTGATTGGTCAATAAATAAAACACTGATTGGCCAGTGGCCAGGCAGGAAGTATAGGCAGGACTAACAGAGAGGAGAATTAAGAGAACAGGAAGCTGAGTGAGGGAGACACTGCCAGCCACCGCGAGGACAAGCAGCATGTAAAGATGCCGGTAAGCCACGAGCCACGTGGCAAGGTATAGATTTATAGAAATGGGTTAGTTTAAGATATAAGAACAGTTAGCACGAAGCCTGCCACAGCCATACAGTTTATAAGCAATATAAGTCTCTGTGTTTACTTGGTTGGGTCTGAGCGGCTGTGGGACTGGCTGGTGACAGAGATTTGTCCTGACTGTGGGCAAGGCAGGAAAACTCTAGCTACACACTGAAGCTGCAATTTATCAATTCAGCTAGACTGTCCAGCCAAAGAGATCCAGGTAACCTCCCCTATCCATCTCCCAAGCCCTAGGATCACAGCTGCAGCACCCTGGATTTTTATATTTTAATATTTATCTTATTGAAATTAAAATATATTTACACCATTTCCCCCTTCCTTTTCCTCCCTCCAAATCTCATCCGTGTCCCTCTACTCCTTCTCTAGTCATAGCCTCTTTTCCTTTCATTGCTGTTGTTGAATGCCTGTACATGTGTCTAAATACATAAGCACAGCCTGCTCAGCCCTTTTAGTGTCACTGATATGTATATGATTTTCAGTGTGGGCTCTGGGATGTAGATCAGGTCTTCGTGCTTGCATGGGAAGCACTTTACCAATGGAACCACCCACCCACCCACAGCACAAGAAGAGTCCTGCTCTCCACAAGACATGCTGACTTAGCTTCCAGGTTTATGTTTCCTGTTCTACATTTCACTTCTTTATACTTCTGTCAAGGCTTTCTGAGGCCTCCTTAATTTTATCTGCCAACACTTCTCTACCAGTTTTTTTACTTCAGAATTTTTAACTTCCAAGAACACTTTCTTCACAATGGTCCTGCAGCACTTGCTAGAAGTCAAGCACCGACTGAATGCTCCGCACACACTACTTCACACCATCTCCCAGAGAGGCGTCTAATCGGTTAGGAAAACTGTGTCCTAGAGACATGGAAGAACTTAATGAAGCCACATAACTAACGCGTGTCTTATTCCCACTTCCTTCCTTCTTCCCTTCCTTGCTCCCTTCCTTTTTTCTGTTTTTTAAGTGGGGCAATAATAAATATTGGGTTCAGGGCTTGGAGGCTGTTTCCCGAGTTTTATTTTGTTCTGTGCTCCAACTCTTGGCTGTTCCTCCTGTTTTTTTTAATATTTCTCTCTCTCTCCCTCTCTCTCTCTCTCTCTCTCTCTCCCCTATCTCCCCCTCCTTCCTTTAATCTTTCTGTGCATGCATGTTGAACCAGGATCTCCTTCAAGCCTCAGGATTCAGCCTTTTACCACACAACTATAAGTAACTATGTCCTGGGCCATGTAGCTAAACTCAGTCTCCATCCCACCATGTCCTGTAGTCCCCTTCCACACACCCTCCCACACCACCCCCACCCCCGCTACACACACACACACACACACACACACACACACACACACACACACACACACCCTGCCATTAACCTGGGGAAAAGTTACAACCTCATTCTTAGCTGGGCATTCTGAGGACCAGCCACCATCCAGACACTACCCAGGGGCTGAGAATTAGCACAAAAAAGTCCCTGCTGCCACTCAGGACATTCCAAAGGTTTTTGAAGCTCATTGCCTGGAACTGGGGACAAAAGGTAAATAAATATATTACATCACGGTTTCTCTAGCCCCTTTCTACATTTCTAAAATTCCCCATCTACTGTCCCTGTCATATTTGTCCTGGTGGTTTCATGTCTGTTTATTCTTTGACTTCCTTTGCAGCAAGAGTAGCATGTGAAAGCAGAAACCTCTTCTGAAAGTCCCTGCTATGATTCATCTTAATCGACAATTTGATTGGATTGAGAAGCACATAGAAAGTGAGGAAAGTACACACCTGAGTGTTCTAGGAAAGAATTTCCAGAGAGGAATAAGCAATGGGGAAAGTCCCACACTGAAGATGGGCACCATCCCTTAGGCTGGAGACCAAGGGAGGACACAGAGAGTGAGCCAGTAACAACAGGGTGGCGCAGTGGTTCCTAGGCACTGTGACTTACACAGCCTCCCCCACAGGTTCCCACCACCTTGATGCTGAGCTTTGCCTAGATCCAACCAATTCCAGACCAAACCCTCTGAGACCAGGAACTGAATTAAGCTGTGGTCTTAAGCTCTGGATGGCAGTTACTGTGTCACAGTAATACAAAAGTTTAACACAGAAGGTACACTCGGGTTTCTGTTGTTTGTTTGTTTGTTTGTTTGTTTGTTTTCCCTGTGGTACGACCTTGCAAAAGTCCTTTTACTTCTCTACGCATTACTTCGCTTGACTAAAAAATAAAATCACTTAATTAGAACTAAAAATATCAGGAAAATATGGTCAATTCTATGCCCCACTCTTTCTAGACCTCTTGCAGACATCACTAGTTGATTGTCTTGCAGACATCATTAGTTGATTACAGAGGTCTTCTCCACTAACCCTAGTCCTGGCCTCAGTGTATTGTCAAAGCAATACTCTAGACAAACCAGTGCTAACCAATGTATTAGAGTCAGCAAACAAGCAGAAACATATTTGATATTCAACAATCCAATGTGAGTGTGGCCTAAAGGGTCAAAAGATGAGTAAAAATCTTAAAAGTTATCGTAGCTAATTGGAAACAGTCACAGAAAATTGCTAAGTGTCAAAGTTACAACTGGTGACTAAATTAGATTTTTTGAAAAATTTGTGAGTTTGTTTACCTTTTTCAGCTAACATGAGATGCACTAGGAGTAGAGTTAGAGCAAAATCAAAAGGAAGGAGATGGAGTTTCCATTTCCCTCTCAGCACAGTAGAGAAAGGGTGTTATGAAACCAAGAACCCACCTCTCAGCTCTTGACAACATCCATGGGAGCCACAAGACTTGCCTTCTGCATCAGGGGATAGAGATCCACAGACTCCATACTGAAACTTCAATTCTGGTGACTTCAAGTCTGAGGATTAAAAAATGGTTGTCTTAGTCGCCAGCTGTTGTGAGATATTTAATTACCCTATATAAAGGTATGTCATTGTGATTGGTTTAATAAAAAGCTAAATAACCAATAGCTAAGCAGGAGGTATAGGTGGGACTTCCAGACAGAGAGAGCTCTGGGAAAAAGAAAGGTGGAGTCACCAGTGGATGTAGAGGGAACAGACATGCAGGAGGAGAGGTCAAGCCAGGAGTCACGTGACAGAACATAGATTAATATAAATGGGCTAATTTATATTATAAGAGCTAGTTAGAAACAAGCCTAAGCTATCAGCTGAGCTTTCATAAAATTAATAATAAGTTTTATGTGTCCTTTTTTGTGAACTGGTGGCCCCAAAAGAAAAATCTGTCTACACCCAGCACAATATAAATTGGGCATGGTTGTACATGTCTATGATCCCAGCCTGTGGGAGGTTGGAACCATGAGAATCAGAGGTAGTTCAAAGTCAACCTTGAGTGCAGGATCTGTTTGAGGCCAGCCTGGGCTATATGAGGAGAACCCCATCTCAAAAGAAAAGAGGGTTATTCACAAATTCTAGGAAGCATGAATATATTCAAATGTGATGTTCATATGATTATTTATAAAAAGAAAAAATAAATTCAGAAAACAATTGGATGAATTACTAAGAAAACCTTTTATTTGAAAATTGTTTGTCTGAATGTGGAGAGGGGCTAGAAAATGCAAATTAGATGAAGTTTCCATATAGAGAAAATGGGGATGGGTGGGGATAACAGTATCAAAACAGCATCGTGAGACGAGAGACGGAAAAGGTCCCAATAACTCCTGCACAGCTGAGACAAAAATGCCCCCCAACCCTGTTATCTTCCCTGGGCTCCTCAGCTCCTGTGGGTGGAATCTGACATCACAAGCACCATGGAGATGGAGGAAGCAGCAGACACCACCACCATCCCTCCTCCCTGCCATCCCTCCTCCCCGCCATCCCTTCTCTCCTCAGATAGGTCTAACACTCCTGGTAATGCTGGAAGATGGAGTCATGGAGACAAGAGCCTTGAATAACCCCACTGTGCCATCTCTATTAGGAAAGAACTAGTGGAATCTTCTGCTTAGGGACTTACAGACCCTTATACAACCAAATGTTTGAAATCAAGACTCAGATTGGTGATTCTTTGACACCAGATCACGCCAGGGTGTTAAAAGAAGGGCTGGAGGCAGGAAGCTATTTTTTTTTTCCAGCTGAGATCTCAGGGACTCATGTGTGACAGAGGGTGAATCCCCTGGAAGTCCCAACTCTGTAGCCAGTACTTGGACCAAAAGGAAACTCCCCTAGGCTCTGTAAGAAATCACACAGACTCCTCCAGCTGGAATTCTGGAAAAGAGAGGAAAAAGAGCAATTCTTTGTGTGGTTTTCACTGTGGCGTGGCCCCATTTCATCTGTGCCTTGTTAAGGATTAAGACGATTCCTCCTCATGGTGCTGACGTCCATCCAAGATTATCCCGCTAAATCTCCCAGAGAACGACTGGGAAACAAGCGAGGATTGTTCTCTTAGGGGAGCTTTATTTGACTGTGTGATTGTTGGCGCCTTCAACATCAGCCCAAAGACGACAAACGTGGGAGAAGAGAACTCTGCAGAGCACCAGGCAAGGGCTTCTGTGGGTCCAGTTCCACAGACCTAGGCCTGGCCACCAAAGTGCTGCACAGCCTTAGAGCAAGGGGCAGGACGAGCAGGCACCCAGGAGCGGAGACAGCCGAGGGCAGAAGCCTCAGTATTAGGCCAACCGTGCACAGAGCTGGACGGAAGGCTGCTGAAGAAATCCAGCTTCTCGGGCACAAGCACACTGGAGAAAGCCCTGCTACAAGGGCCTGAAAAGCCCTGAGGTTCGTGAGCACACATACAGCAATGTGGACCGGCAAAGTCTGGCTCCCTCTGCTATTCCGTCTATCAGTTCCCTTTCAGCGCTGACCTCAGCGCTTGTCTCACTGTCTTCCCCCGAGAAAGATTTCTTGGGACTTCATGAGGAGAAAAGGGAGCAAAGGAGAGACTAACATCAGTCCTCTGTCGTTCCTCTGCTCCGCACATGCATCTCCTCAGCCTGTAGCAAAGGTGATGCTGTACCGATGGTCCTGGGCTTCCCCTGTGAGCAGCCACATGAGGCCAAATCCTCCCAGTCATATCCACGCCGGAGGAAAGCTCTGAGATTCACTCTCTCCCTGGCTCATAGGCTGTTTCCTCAGGACAGAGCTCCTCAGATTGAGGATGCTCAAAAGGTCCAGCCATTTGCCTTGCTCGTGAAATGACTTAGTCACTGGAAAGCAAAGTGTTTGCTAAAGGAGATGTCGTGCTTTCACTGTAGTCTCTCAACTTCTACAAGCTTTGAAAAATGTAATGAGTGTGTGTGGGGGGGGGGGGGAGGTGTAGATGTGTGTGGGGGTGCACATACCACAGTATGCCAGTGGGGGTCACAGTACAACTTGCAGACATTGGTTTTCTCCTTTCATAGTATAGATACCAGGGGTCTAACTCAGGCTTGGCAGCAAATTTACTCATCCACCCATCTTGTCAGAATTCCACCAGCTTTTAAATATTTTTCCTATTTTATGATGGAATAACTAAGATTTAAAAAGCAAGAGGAAAACCATATT
Organism: Peromyscus attwateri; assembly: GCA_902168425.1. Taxonomy (NCBI): domain Eukaryota; kingdom Metazoa; phylum Chordata; class Mammalia; order Rodentia; family Cricetidae; genus Peromyscus; species Peromyscus attwateri. The sequence goes on along the minus strand of CABHPP010137024.1, from coordinate 35,453 downwards.
TCTTTCCCTTATTTTAACTACTGTATATACATTAAATTTTGCTAGAAATTATTAGTTTTCGTTATTTTACAAAGCCAGCTGTCAGGAGTGCAAAATTGGATGTAAGAGCCAGGAGAAACTTAAGGATCTTGTTTTCTTTTAACCTGTCCATAGCATCCCGAGAGAGACACCTGCCCCAGGCCATTGTGGGCTAAGCATGGTATCAGGAAAAAACTTCCTTGAGACAATTATGGAGTAAAGCATAGTTAATCCATAGCCCTAGAAGAGTGGGTCATCAGAAAACATGTTTTCCCCCAAGCCAAGAAGGATCTCATGAACGTTTCATCTGGTCAAGCCTAGGACTAATCTCAATGACCGTCTGGAATGGAAAGATGGAGGGCCCAGACTCCAGAGCCAGGCTGCTGAGTTCAACTCCTCCCAGTGGTGAGGTTCATGAAGACTACTTAATCATCCTCTTGTACATAAAATGGGGGATGACAAAACATCAACTACTTACTTACTGAACACATACTGCAGGCCAAGCGCTGTCTGAGACTTGCCCTATTTCAGCTCGGTTAATCCTTGCCATACCTGTACTCATGAGTCTATGATTATCTCTGTTATAAACATGGAAAGTGGAGACCGAGAAAGTTTGGGTAACTCATCATAAGATTGCCTACCACACAACAAATATTCAATAGGGGCTGGTAGTGTTTACATTAAGAACTCTACAAGGCTTTAAGCAGGTCAGAAGAACTGACTGGAGAGAGCAAGATCATGAACTACTTAGTTTCTTCCTGTTATTCTTCTGGTCCAAAGTCACATTCCCTTCCTGTAAACCTTACCTTCTGGAAGTTTCTCAGTTCACACACAAGCACACTCCAGTGCCCAGGCACACACATGCTGCCTGATACACATATATTTATTGGGCTCACACAAACTTAACACCCTGTCAAGCCACACAGAGCTGGTGTGGCAAACCCCAAGATGGCCCAAGATACAAGGATGTTCTTGTTCACCAAAAGTTTGAGATGGAAAAGTTGAGCTTGGTTCTTCTGCGACCCCCTTGTCCTAGTGGGCACATGTAAGGGCCCCTTTGATTCCAGAGGCCTACGACATCCTTGCTGGGGTTTCTATTAACCGGTCTGCAGCGAGAGCAAGCTTGGTAACCTGGAACTCTGCTGCTACAGTAGGTCAGTCCATGGTGCTACTTAGAGGAAACAGCCAGAACTGGTTTCTGAGCAGACTGGGTATGTCAACACAAGGGAACTGAGGCTGACTCAATGTGTGTTTTAACGAGAGCGTGAGGTAGCCTTGTCAGATATCTGGTCAAGATCTACCATCATAAGAGTGACAGCTTGGAGGGTCTTGATGCCGGACTATCAATAGAGACCTAGAGTTGAAGTCTCCTCCTCAGGCTTTGGTTCGCTCTTCACTAGACCTCACGCCAGCTTAGCCAACTGCACTCTCTGCAGAAACCAGCCTTGTACATTTTGCTGCCTCTATGGCATTTTTCCAAGTCGAAGAAGAGCCTGAAGGTGTGAGGTAAGGAAGGAAGGGCCTAAGGGGTAGACACTGGGACTGCTAAAGAGTGCTTCAGATGAAACATTTTGATTTCCAAATTTAAAAGAAATATGTCTGACTCCAATGACTGTCCTTCACAGGAAACCTTAGGAATCACTTGGGTTATGGATACTTTCCAGAATATTCTCCCTTGGCATACATAAAACTTCAAGCTTTGAAAGTTAAATCTTTCCTCTGTGCCCTGGCTCCCTGACCTGGCCTCTTCACAGATGGACTACAGAGAGGGCGTGTGTCTGTGCTTTCAGGGGCAAAAATGGCACCATGCTTCCGGCCATCTGCTTCCCTGTTCCGGACTCTTGCCTAGACCCTACTACAGCCACGCAATCCAGAGAAATCAGATGAACACCTTGGGGGAAAAAGATTCAAGGACTCAGACTTGACTTCCTCTAAGGGGGATCAAACGCCGAAAGCTGTTTCTTTTCAAGTTTTATTAATCCTGGTTCATAATTCCCCCCACATCATTAGTCATTTCCTATTTCTGAAGAGCTGGCTGCCGTCACTGAGGATCAGGCAATAAATGGCAAGATAGCCATGCCACCTGTGTGCCGTATCAACCGCTACCCACAGCCACATCTGGGTGAGAGGCTAATGTGCGTTCTCTAAAAGGCGAGCCATTTAGGAGTGCAGCCTGGTTTTTGATCTCCTGCTAAATACTTTTATCCACATCATCTCCACAGATGGGCTTGGAAGTCGTCACGTGACCTACAGTACTTTGAACAGAAAGCAGCCCTAGCACTAACAGCAAATCCCCTGTAACCCCAGAGTGGGGTGAGCTCTTGAACCCCTCCCAAGAGAGACAGGGACTCTCTGTTTCCAACTGGTAGAACTCTAGGAGGTGGCACTTAAAGAGAGATTGGGAAGTGACAAGAGTGACATTTGCCACAACCCCTTGTTAAAAATACACAGATGACATACAACTTACAGAGAACTCAGAGCGGCCTAGTGAGAGTAGTTCCATGAGGCCTTCCCACAGTTCCTCGTGGCCAAGGAGCTCCTAACCTCTCAATTCCCTAAGGCCCAAGAGTCTTTCTGATAAGACCCTTAACAAGCTCAGCATACGATGGACAGGATGCTGGCAGAGCCCTATCTCCAGGACAGACCATCTGCAGACACAGGCTTTCATTCTGGGCTGAAGAGGAAGGTGGGAAAAGATCCATAACAGCTTTGATTGGCTAAGCATCCGGCTGGGGACTCTGCCATTCATCTGTTCTAGAAGCTATGACCCAAACCAGAAATCCCAGAAATGTCTAAATTGTGCAGCCTCCACTGGCAATGTCCTACAAGGCTTGAGGGAACCACAGAATATATTTAGCTCTCTCTCTCTCTCTCTCTCTCTCTCTCTCTCTCTCTCTCTCTCTCTTTCTGTGAGTGAGTGTGTGTGTGTGTGTACATGTATGTGTGGGGGCTGGAAGAACAGTGAATAGTGCCCCTCAGAAGCTGTCCGCCGTGAATTTTGAAACACTAGCTAGCCTGGAACTCACTGATTAGGTTCCTGACTGGCCAAGGAGCCCCAGGAATCCACCTCCTCCTCACTGACCTCACCAGCGTGCACCACCATGCCTGGCCTTTTCCATAGGTGCTGGGGATTAAGCTGAGGTCCTCATGCTGGGCGGAAAGCACTTTACTGACTCAATGATCTCCCCAACCTGGGGGTATTTTAATTTTTAAAAGGCTGAATCCTAATTCCTGGTCCTTTTCCATACAGCTAACCCCAAGCACTTTGCCAGAGACTGGGTAATCACACTCCTACTTAGCAAAGATGAAGTTCCCAGACATGTTATATCTCTTACGGAAGAAAAATGGCAAGACAGCAAGTTCTTCTTATTGGCTTATTTTGAGCTCTCAGATGTTCTCAGACACGAGTGATGACACTCCTGTTGCTGTCAGGGATTAGCATTTTCTTTTAAACTATTAGACAGACATACACATGTGCACACACACATTCAAATATCCCAGCCTTTGGACTTTAAAAAAAACTTTTTATTTTTATTTTTTATGAGTACAGTTGTTTTGTCTGCGTGTATGTCTGTGTGCCTGGTACCCACCGAGACCAGAAGAGGGCATTAGATCCCCTAGTACTGGAGTTATGAGTGGTTGTGAGCTGCTATGTGGGTGCTTGGAAACGAACCCAGGTCCCCTGGAAGAGCAGCCAGTGCTCTTAACTACTGAGCCACCTCTCCGGCCCCCAGACTTATTTTAAATCCTGAACGTTTATTCTTCTTTCCCCCCTCTAGATTTCAAGAGACACCAACAGTTCAGCCATTAGCCCCGTGTTTTGTGTTATTAGGAAGGCATTCCACCGTTTCCTGCTTGGATAATTACGAAGTCCCTCGTCTTTAGAATGTTATCGTAAGGTTTTCCTTTTCCATCCATGGCTGCTTTCATGGGAAAGCAGCAACACTCACCCGGCATCGCACACCGTCACAAGTGGTCCCTTAGTTTCTTCTCTACATCTTAATGCGGGAAAGTCTCACCAGCCCTCTAAGTTTCCTCTTCATAGCCCATCCAGGACAACCCTGTATGGATAGCTAACCTTCCTGTCTATTTAAAAGTAAACCTGTCCACCTGGGTGTGGTGGCACACTCCTTTAATCACAGCACTCGGGAGGCATAGGCAGGCAGATCTCTGTGGGTTCGAGGTCAGCTTAGTTTACAAAGAGAGTTCCAGGACAGCCCGGGCTACAGAGAAACCCTGTCTTGGAAAACCAGAAAGAAAGAAAAAAAAGTAAATCTGTCTCATTAATACATCCTTCCAAGGAGCTGAGCACATTCTAGCTCTCTCTGTGAGCTTAGTCGTAATGAGGTTAGCACAGGGGGAAAAAATCTTCTAACATCCTGATAGGCATGCCGCTCAGTCACAAGGTCTCCAAACAACGGCTGGAATCACTAAGGGCCCTTTGCTCCAGATTCCAAACTTCCCACCCCCACCCCACCGGATCCTCCTACCTTACCTCCTATCCTTCCCCCTCCCCACCCCAACCCCATCTCTTCCCATCTCTGCAATTGCTATGGTAGCTGAAACCAGTGTTGATTTTTATCTGCATAAACCTTCAAGCTCCCACTGGTTCCAAACTGATCAAGTGGCCTTCGAAAAATGCCACCGCTTCTTCTTAAAAAGGCTGAGCCAAGCCCTGTGTGATGGAGACAGAAAATAATCTCTTATCGTGTCGGAAGTAATACTTGTGGTTATCTAAAGCAACATAATCATATCATACACTTTATCTGTGAGTGGCTTTTTCCTTCCAGGGTAGGAATAGAAAGTTCTTCATAATGAACACTATTGAGACTCCAGCAGGCAGGCAGACCTCTGGCTTTGGCGACATGCCACTCTTGAGCAAAAGCATGTAATCATCTCAAAAAATGCAGCACGGCAGAAAACAGGTACCAGTATTTTCTGGAAACACTGTGTGCAAAGGGCCAACTTTATAATGGAATTGTTTGTGTTGGGGACTTCGAGGGACTTAGGGCAGTGGAGCCTTGTGTGAGAGTTCCGGGAGCAGGGCCCAGGAAATACTACTAGCCTTTTCTGTGGTCAGGGCTGCAACATCCTGAAGTAAAGACAGTCTGCCATAGTTGGTCCTAGCTCCTTTCCCTAATAGTGTGGCTGTCACCTCACTATGTGAACATATGCTCTGTCAGACTACCAGCTGAAGGACTCTTGCAAAATGAAATTCCCAAATAGTATCATTTACTGGCCTCGCTGGCCATGCTGACAGCATAGGACAGCTGTCCCAAACTTTTCCACCACCATCCTTTTGGAAAAGGGAGGCATTTCCATCTTCCCCCATCAGAATAGAAACCTGGAACACAACACCAGGTATTCCTGTTCGGCCAGTGCTACAGTTCGACTCTCTCTGAAACTTTTGTTCCTAGTCTCAAGATGGCTATGTAATACACACACAAGATGCAGAGGGTAAACTGAGTCCCATATGCCTCTACCTTTAGTTTTATTTTAGTGAACTAGGGTCACTTAAGAAGAAAAAAAGATCAAGTGTGTGCCAGCATGAGTTGGGCTAAGGCACACGGACTCTAGTAGGAAGTGTGTTTGGGGTAGTTTTGCTAGTTTCCCAGTACATTAGTCATTAATTATTAAAGTATAGGAGAGCTCAGAGAGCGGACCACTGAAACACAGGAAAGATAGGAGTTAAACAAAGACTGGAGTGTGCTGTGGTTCACCTCCCTGACTAAAGAAGCTAAAAGCTTTCAAACACATTCGAAGGGTATGTGGAAAGACGAGCTCCTCGACAGTGAGGTTGCTGAAACACAAGACATGTTCTCCCAGTGTCTTCCCAGAAGGCTCAAGCACTGGGCTGCCCTGAGTGGGTTAACAATGCTTTCTGTTGAGGGCATGAAGCACTGTTTCCGGAGTGTCTACTGAAGTCTTCCCAGAGCGAGGGTCTCCACCCAGTGACGTACCAGCCCACCAGGATTCCCACACAAGACAGGAGAGTGGAGTTCTCAGGGTAACATTTCACATCAAACCCAAAATAATCTCACTTCTCTCTATGTGACAAAAATAGCCTCAATAATCCCTTTAAGCCAAAACATAATATAGGATGGGCAAGCAAATGAATTAATACTGATAAGATCTCTGATCTACAGGCAAATAGAAAGGGCAAGGGGGGATCCTGAAATAGAAGTCTTTGGTCCCCAAATCCTACCTCTTGACTTGGAGCAGTTTCTTAAGAGAGAAGCAGTTTCCTTCCCTAACCATATAAAATGATCCCTGAAGTTATTTATAGTGTTCGCGGCCCGGAGGCATCACTCGGTTTCCCTACCACAAGCCCAACCATGTGTTACTATATTAAAAAATGTGAAAAAGTAATTATGGGGTATGGGAGCCAGTGTCTGCAGACATAACCTGCTGAAGAGGAAGTGACAGGAAACTTATGCTTCTCTTTGCCACTCAAGTGCTGCCCAGGCTCTGGGCTCAGAGAAGGGCAATGTGTCCAAGAAATGAGAGAGAAGTCTGCTGCAGTGAGTCAGAAACATCCCTGTTTGGGGATGTATAGTAAACTAGTTTCCATTCCAATGCCTCAATTGGTCAAACATTCCAGTCACATGGAGAAACCACTCATGGCATCCTCCCTCAGCAGCTCAGTCGGCTGCCCAGCCTCAGCTCCCATGGCATAGGGCTGACAGAAACATGGAAGATTCTGGACACCAATGAGAGTAGAAACAGGTTCCCAAGACCCTGGCCTGATACTTTTAGCTAGTGACTTCTGTCACCTTGTTCTAAATCTAGTTTTCTGGATCTTCTTCCCTCTACAGTTCCTGTAGAAAATGACCAACCGCTGATTTCAGAAGCATTGTCTCTAAGCTCATGGCCCTCAGTGTTCCCCCTGGAAAGATGGCTCCACCTCCTTCAGTGTTCCCCCTGGAAGGATGGCTCCACCCCCTTCAGTGTTCCCCCTGGAAGGATGGCTCCAACCCCTTCAGTGTTC
>CABHPP010137024.1:0-28437 GCA_902168425.1 Peromyscus attwateri | reverse complement strand
GGATGGCTCCACCTCCTTCAGTGTTCCCCCTGGAAGGATGGGCTCCAACCTCTTTGGTTCCCCCTAGAAAGATGGGCTCCACCTCCTTCAGTGTTCCCCTGGAAAGATGGCTCCAACTTCTTCAGTACTCCCTGGAAGGGTGAGCTCTAACCCTCTGGAAAACAATTGCTTTCTATCACTGCAGTCAGATAGCAAACAACAGTGCAAATACCAACCCCCTAGCAAGTAGAAACTCATCAGGGGTGGAGGTCACATTTCTGACGCATAGGCCAGCGTTCCCAAGAGTCCTCCGTGTAGAGCGGCACCTCAGCCTCTGGTTCAAGATACAAAGAAAGTTGCTTCTGACGTCAAGTTCCTTCCTTCAAAAGAGAACCCCAGGAACCGTGCACCTTTGCTGATGTAGTAGAGTGAATGGCTGTGGCCATCTTTGTTCAATTCGATCATCTCATGAACTTTGAAAAGAAAAGGGATTTACCCACACAAGCGGTGCCTTCTAAAAATTGATTTACAAAATTCTCTTTCCAATAAATTTTTAAAGAAATGAGCCACACATGACTGAGCGTGCAGACAAGTAGAGGTCAGGAGAATGTCCTGATTATCTCCTTAATATAACTAAATAAATCAAATCAACGTGTTTCCCTAGTGGGGTAATGGTTTATGAGCATGGAATGTAACTTAACTCTACACACCATCCTTGAGTTTCCATCTTACACACTGTGGTCTCTGAATGTGAGTAAATGTTGATGTAAAATTCACTACATCTTCCGGAGTCGGCTTCTGAGCCCTGGACAGCAGCAGACACAGCAGAGATCGCTTAAGTGACCGTCGGTTGCTGTGGGTGGAAAGAAAACGAGAAAGGAGGGAAGGAGGGGGGAGGAAGAAGGGGAGGAACAGAGGGAGAGAGAAAGGGAGAGACTGAGGAGGGAGAGAGGGAGACTGGGAGAGGAAAAGGGATGAGGAGAGAGGGAGAATAAGGGAGGAGGGAGGGGAAAAGGGAAGGAAGGAGGGAGGGGAGGAGGAAGGGAAATCTCTTCCAGTGAAGGTGAATCTTGCACACCCAGGACTGGTTAGATCTGTCTGAGTTGCCTTGTTAACCTCAACCTCTGTAGGCTCACCCACATTATCTAATTATTCCACACAAACCGCCCTTCATCTTGGCTGCCTACACCCCAGGTTCTTCACCACTGTAGTATCCACAGTGCCACCTGCTGGTTATAGGAAACATTTCGTGGCTGCTAGGGCTCCTTTTTCAGATTTTGTTGAAGTCCATCAGAGACTACTAGAAAAGCCACAAGAGCATACTCCTTAAAGTTAACAGAAGAATCAAGGAGCCGAGCAAGACGCTGATTCCTGGAAGCTTAACACGACCCAGTATGTTCCCCTGAACACAGCTAGTCTACAGGGAATGTGAAACAAATGTAGCACTTGTAGGGCTCTGAGGATACATAGATTATCAACAAGATAATGCCTTAAGAAGTCTCCAAGATTCTCCATGTTCTCACACCCGTCATCTTGGACTTGTATTTCTTTTTTCTCTTCTGAGACAATTTTGAGATGATATGCAGTTTGCCAGCATAATTGGTTAGATGGAAACAAAGTATGAAGCCAGTCTCTTGACTTGGACTCAGAGTGACCCCTCTCCAAGTGCCATTCCCCAGCCCGGAATCTATGTATGGCTCAGCATGGAAGACACAGGTGGCCCTCCTCCAGCATCTGGCCTTCCCCACTATTTTCCTGTTCCGCTTGTGTCTACAGCTTGCCATTTGCATCTCAGGCCTCAGTCAGGCCAAAGAGAAGAGAGCATACATGTAACCTTTAGAATCCGCCCTTCATGAGGATGACCCGGGATGTCGCTTGAGACAAAGCAGCACGGAACAGTCCTACTTGCAGCACAGAACAATCGCACTTTGCAGCACTCCACCAGGGTCTAGACAGTCTACTATTGTGTGTCAGTAAGTAGGAAACGCAGGAGAGCAATTCAACGCCGAGTCTGTGTCTCTATGATCCTGACACCACACTGCAAACAGCAGGGCTCTAACAGGCTCTGCAGGAACAGTAGGTACAAGTATGTCCGTGTTAGGAAGCCAACAAGTCTTGGAAGGACATTGACCCATCCACAGCTTGACTGTCATTGTATCAGGGAAGACAACTTAGAAATATAGATTCTTTGCCAAAATGTTTGCAAGCTTTAGATCATAACTAATAATTTCTAAAAGAAAATTTCGGTACTCATCAGTATTGTGCTTCTTTGGGGCAGACTAGGCTTCCTTTCTTTCCGCTTCCCCTCTCCTAGGAAGACTAAATCGAGGAAATTTCCAACAGGGTAGAGACGACCATGTCCACCTTTGGTTCTCCCTGGCACATTTTCCTTTAGTTCTGTTGCATGTGCTTGCCCGTCCAGAAATGTAAACTCGTGCCTTGCACTTTCCTACCTCCCACCAAATTCAGAAATCCTCATCTTTTCTTTTTTAAATTGATGTATATAAACCTCAAAAAACTTTCTATCCAGTTGGCAAAACTCCAATCAGCCCCTCCCCCCGGACAATTAAAGGGATTGTGCACCTGAATATGACACCTAGAGGATCATAAGGGCTCTCCATGAATCTGCTTTGGTAGATCAGTCCCCTTACTGAGAACATCTTCCTTACATCTCAAGCACTTATATTACCTCACATCGTTCAGATTATTCTAGGAATGATGAAGCAAAAACGGAAACAGGGTGACTAAAGAGAAAGCTGAGTTTAGGCTCCCCTTTATAACAAGCCATAACCTAAGGAGGAAAGTATTTTATCTCTTCCCATGTTCGTAAAAAGAAACACGCTAGCTGGTCATGTGTGTCCCGCTCAGAGGAGACGGCGGTGGTGCAGCAGGGGAGGGCCGTTAGCATTAGGCTATATCATTCCTGCTTCCAGAAACTGCTCAAAGCGTCAGCCTTTGTCCACTTAACACAGGATCCACTTCTCAGCCGAGGAAGACCCCAGTAACAGTACACTTAGCACGCAGCAGCTGTTTGACCTATTTTACTAATGTGTTTGGGAAGGAGGTTAATTAACAGTGGATGGCTATATCCTTCAGCTTAATTTTTCCAACAGCCCTGCTCATAAAAGGAAAAACTGAGTATGTATTGAAGGAAGCAAGCAATTAAGTTGCACAAATAGTGAGCTCATTGAACTGCAGCTGACTTCTATCATGTCAAAGAACAACTAAACACAGAAGCAATAAAAAGATTGTGGCCCCGACCACCACTGAGAACCAACCGGCAATAAAGATGGATAGCTTCCTACTTGGAGTCGCTGATTAAAGCTCTTTAGAAACCAAATGTTACACATAGGCATAAATGGAGCAAAATATTTTAATGCGTGTTTGGCAGGTTCAGAAACATTTTATAGTCGATTTTAAATGAAGGTTTATACAACAGCAGTAAACTCCACTTAAAAAAGCCATTGGCACTGCTGTTCTTGCAAGGAGACTGTAGTGCTGCTCTGGAAGGCTTGACTCACACTGGGGAATGAAAGTTCCATTCCAAACAGTAAGGGGTGGGCCCAGGGGCAGCAGAATTCCACAGTACTGGGCCCTCTGAAACCAAACCCAAGAGCAGAGTCCCAGAAACCCATTCAGATGGCTGTGACCCTTGAAGGCAGGTAAACAGACTCCCCATCGCAGTAACCACGAGGCCCCTCCTTCCCAGCCATCCTTTGCTCCCCTGTCCACCTCCCAAAGCTTGAAAAGGTCAAGGTTTAGCACAAGCTGCCAGTCAAAAAACAGCACACTTTCATCTAAAGTTCAGTACAGGCTGGCACCAGACTCAGCTCCCAGGAATATCAGTGTCGGCAAGATGGACTGACAAAGAAGACTCTGCTCTCAGCCTACAAGTGTCTATGGAGGTGTCTTGTGGAGGGTTGGACCCCAGGGCTCACCTGCTGTCTCTGGAAGGGACACCACAGGCATTGGTGGGGGCGGCTTTGGCTGAAAAGTTGCTTCTAACTTAACATTCAAGACTAAGTAAACAGGGCTGGAGAGATGGCTCAGCAATTAAGAGCACTGGCTGCTCTTCCAGAGGTCCGGAGTTCAATCCCCAGCTCCCACATTGCAGCTCACAAGCATTCGTAACTGTAGTCCCATGAATGCCTATTTCTTCTTCTGGTGTGCAGATGTACATGCAGACAAAACACCCATATACATAAATAAATAAATCTTAAAAAAAAAAAAAAAAAAGGGTGAAAAAAAAAAAAAAAAAGGAAGTGGCTCTTTGCATTGTTGCCCCAGAACTCGGAACTGTGGCAAATTAAAGCCAGTTTATTACAAATGAGCCCATATGTCACATTCCATTCCAATCTTGCTACTTCCATCTCAGAAAATGTCCCCCAAATGGGAGGGGCTGAAAATATGCTTTGCTCTGGGCATAGGCCCCCGGATTTGGGCTCTCTGGGCTCCAAGCCCTGAGATCGTGATGCGCTGCGCTTCCCCTACCTCAGCCCAAGCTCTCTCCTCCCCAGGCTCTGAGCTCCCATGGGCTTGTTTCTCCTTTTTGTACCTATCGACTACCTGGTTGTCGGTAGTGCTCATCATGTGCTTTCTGGCCATGAGCTTGGGAAGGGCTCACCACCTTCCTTTGGATGATTTATTTTCTTTTAATTAACCATCGCTGCTGAGATAGTCAAAGGAATTGAAATGAAAGAAATTATTTTCACACTTCAATTTGAGCAAAAGTAATAGCGTCTCTTATTTTCCCTGGGTACAGAACGGGGTGCAAATTGACCTGGGTCAATTGTTAGCACTAGCAGAAAGACACAAGGCTTTGCACTCATGGTCTTGTAGATGCAGCCACCCTTCACACACTCCTCTCCCACCCCCACCTCACCCCAGAATTTAAACAAATACATTTGACTTGAGGGATTCTCCCTCAGCGTAAGTTCATGCTGTGACCACGAGAATCGCTTCATCGGATGAGAAGTAGGTACTTGAGATTTTTGCTAAGACTCCTCACCACTTTTCAAGAGAGTTGCCTTGGATGCGTGGTGTGCGAATGGAATAGAGGTTGGAGATGGAAAAGAGGATATTTGTATAAATCTCATCTCATTTGCAGGAGAAAATCCCAGGAGTGCAGTATCTTTCTCCCATTTAGCTTCTCCAGCTTGAAAGCCCATATAGGCTTTGAACTCCGGTGGAGATTTTCTAACACTGGACACTTCAATTCTGGAACTGGAAAGAACTCTACAGCACAGGAAGGGGGTGGAGGAACAAAATAAGAGTCCAGAGATGAGCCACCAGCCTTCTGGAAAGGCCTCCAAGCTGAGAGTCACTATCCAAACTCCTAAAGCCAAAGTGCTTCAGTTCTTCTGTATTAAGAGAATAAGGAAAATGCCCAGGAAAGCCCACGGTTTCCTTATACATGGGGAGAAGGGGGGAACAGCAAGGGGAGCAGACACCCATGGGCAGCCAGTACTTCCTCAGGGGCTGGTGTCTATTTCCACCCACTGGTATGGGGTTGGCAGCTTCATCACCAGCAACAGGAGATGTGTGATCCAAGAATCCATTTTGGCTACAGTTCCACCTTCATTTAAAAAAAAAAAAAAAAAAGCCAATTGTGTCTAACTCTGAGAATCCTATTTAGTAAACTTTTCAAATGCCTTGTTCTCAAGAGTATGTTGAGACGGCTCAGCACCTCCAAGCCTGATGTCCTGAGTTCAGTTCTTTGGAGCTGAATCCTCTCCTTCCATCGTAGAAGGAGAGGACTGAACAGAAGTCCCCAACCTTCACACATATGTGTAACCCTCCCCCAAATGAATAACTAAATAAATGTAAAAAAAAAATAAAGTAAAAACTTAAAAAAGAATGTGAGCAGAAGCAGGTAAACTAGGTGGAAGCGTCTGTCTCAAGGTTTAAGCTGTACCTCATGGACACTTTGAGATCACAGTAGACTAGAACAGCACACAGACGTGATGGGAAGCAGGCACCAACTGTCTTCCTTTGAATTGGCAGGAAATGCCAGGGTCCTAAATATAAACAAAAGAGGGTATGAGTCCAACAACAGAATCCTGAAAGAATGGCGGACACATTTGTTCTTTGAAAAAAAAAAAAAAAGAGAGACATGGTACATTTAATGGAAGCATATTTAACGTGTCAGCTTCCACACCCCTTGTCTACCCCTTCACACCCGCTTCTCTGCAGGTTAAGATAAGGGTCTGGGTTCATCCTAATTCATTTTAGGAACATCCCAAGGTAGAAGCTTCAGGGCCCTTCCTGAGGCCCCTGGGAAGCCCCGCCCCCGGAAGCCCCTCCCCCCAGGCCCACCACACCCAACTCTAACGGAAGCAGGATGTCTCTTGGATTGTTCTCTCCTCCTCTGTCCATCTCTGTCTTCCACTGCCACATCTGCACACGGATCAACCCTGGGACAGCCTGTCAGTGGATCCTCCTGCCACTTACACGTCATTGCAACCAGGACAGACTTTCCCTTTGCTGGATTGGGTCCTGAGCTTTTACACTTCTAGAACACGCCACTTTCCCTCCACCTTCTTCTAGTCCATCTTACTTTCCTTTTAAGGCTAATTCAAATGTCTAGGAAGCTTAACTTGGTCCTAAGGCGAAGTAAACCGGTTCCTCAGGCACAGGTGTAACACTTTGCTTAGACCTTCAATAGCGTGTTTGTCTCAATCTGATTTGTATGCATAATTGTATACAACTTCACCTCCTCCTAAAGACTAGACTACTGTTCACCTCCCCCCAAAAAGTGCTCCTGGGTATGCACCATGGTGCCTTCAAGGTGGCAGGCGTTTTATAAACGCTTGCTACATTGACTGAACAGTACAAAAGAGAAGTTTTCACCAAGCAATGACCACCGATGAAAGACCAAGCTGAGAACTGTAATCAAGAAAGGCTTGAAAGGTGCTGGAGAGATGGCTCAGTGGTTAAAAGCACTGGCTGCTCCTGTAGGAGACCAAAGTTCGATTCCCAGCACCCACATGATGGCTCACAACCACCTGCAACTCCAGTTCCAGGGGATCTGATGCCCTCTTCTGACTTCCACAGGCACTACACACATGTGTGGCAAACAGATTAACATGCAGATAAAACATTCATACACACGCAAAATAAGTAAATAAAATTATTTTTTAAAAAAGAAAGACCTAAAAGGAAGGAAAGAAACTGTGTAAATACTACCACACGACTTCCTTTATAAATTTCCTTTATAAAAGGAGAGAGAGTGGCTGATTCATTACTTCTCAGTACTGTTGGATTTACGAGTACATGGACAGGGATGAACTGTGATTGAGGATTGCTGGGGGTTGGGGGGGGGGGACATGGCAAACTATCAGAAGGTCAGAAGGGATTTGTGTGCTGCATTTTAAAGGACTCCACCTGGAATCAACAGACAACACCATAAAAATCACAAATGTATACACTACTATAATATTAACTTATAGTTACATGAATACTAGTATATGAGATGGTGCTTCATTCTAGCGTAACATAGACAGATCTAATGATTCCCTAGTAAAACTAATATTTACCCCCCATTTTTGCCCTCATTCCAAAGGAGGACAAAAGCTAAGACCCAAAGCCAACTCCTCAGCCTTAGTGACATTAAGTAATCAAGCTCCCTGCTACCAGGAAACGCAAGACAGACTCCACACAGCTCTCCTCATTCTGACCTGGATCTTTTTTTTTTTTTTTCATGAATTCAAACTCCAAGAAACAAATGGTAATTTTCCAACATCTTTTCACATAAGGCTTGCCTCTCCCCTAAAACTTTTCTGAGTCAACTTTTCATGAGATGAATCACATTAAAAAATAAATCTCTTAATTATACCATGTAACCTACACAGTAAGCCATGACCTCATCACCCTGGATGTAATAAGAGGGCAGAGACACCTGAGCATTCCAATAGCACCTCATCCGGCACTGGTCTGGTTTATTATGCAGCAGGTCTGTGTGTGTAGGAAGACACAGGCCTGTGTTAAAAAGAGCTGTTATCTTCTTTTTGCATGGCAGCAGACCTCATGGGCTCATGTTATCTTCCTTTTGCAGGGTAGCAGATCCCATGGGCTCATTTCCCTGAAGATGGAAGCCTAAGAACCAAGAAGCCAGAACTAAGCCAGAAGGCCAGTGCTATCCTTTGAAAAGAAAGAAACCCTGGCATGAAAATGACACATGGATTCAAGATGAGCTGGGAGCAGAAGGATCTGAAAGACACAGTATTCCACCAACACAAACCAAAACAGCAAACACCAAGAAAACCTGGAACTGAACTAGCACAGGAACACAACGGCCATACTAGAGAAGAAACAATAAGTTCCTGCTGTAACTGTGCTTGGGAGGGAAGACAGTAGAGTGCAGGACCACATCCCATGGGCACCATGTCATTTGGTGGCTCTTGATTTACCCTGAGGTCCTCTCAATGGCAGTTGCTAGCAGCATTCACATTTTGCTCAAAGTAGCACAAAGCACTACCACTGTGTGTGGAAAACATGGAATCCATCCTGTGCAAGTACAAATATCTACTCTATCTGGTCAATAATTGTCTCTGAAAGGAGAGTCTAGTGAAATCTTGGGAACTTTTCTGAGAAAGCTACACTCTTCTGATAAAGAGAATATATTTGTGTCACCTATAAGTAACTCTAAATATAGATTTTTTTCAGTATGAGTTAAAACAGCAATTTATCAAAATCATAAAATGTAACTAACTGGTTTGGGAAGATGGAGAATGCTCCCAATACATCCTTGCCGGTTACAGTCCATGCTCAACCAATGGGCCCTCTGTCCCAAATGCCTCTGTGACAACTGAGTCTCTGCCTTCCAAATGAGCTCACAGCAGAAAGACACAGCTCTGAAAATGTATCTGGAGTATACGGCCCAGGTTTTGTTATGTTACCCCAAATGTAGTTTGTGAGGGTGAACAAACCTTAGAGCCTTGCTTGAGTCCTTTGTAAGAGAGGGACAATGACACTTGCTTGCTTAAGAGCTGAGACTCAGTGTCTCTAAAGCAGTGGTTTCTAAGGAAAGCAAATTCTGTACAGATACTTTGGGGACAAATAGGCATGTAGCTCCTAAGTAATACATAGGAAGATGGTCAGCAGTGAAGATTCTGCCTCCTGATCAAGACGAAGTCCCTTTCTAGTTTTCACGATGAATGTGGACTTCAAGTGATTAAAATTAAGACACGTACTCTACTGGATATGACAGGCATTGTTTTAAGCAATGGCACTTCTGCCAGAAAGGAGTGAGCTGTGAGGGAAAGCCTGCTGCAAACTTTCCTCCAGCTATTTCGGAAAAGTTCGTTTCTAGGAACAGCCTGATGCTTTCAGAGGAGAAAACAGCATTGTCTCATCCAGTTAGAAAGAAAGTGAAGAACACAGGACTCCTAAGGCCCATGCAGGTGGTGATGTTACAATATCACACATACAGATCTACACACATATGCACACACTATGTATGTGAGCCAACTGTATCACCAACACGTGGAACTTTCTCCTTCCGTGTGTTCAGTACTATGAGGCACAAGGGGAAAAGTCTCAACTTCCCAAGCTTCTCTTCCTGAAGATAAAACTTCTATTTGCAGAGTGGTTGAGGGGTATGGCTCAGTGGGAGAGCCTTTAACTGCAGAGTGGGAGAGGGAGGGGCCTGTGTATGCATGAGCACAGTTTCCAATAAATACAGTACGATTGTCTAATTTTAAAATGGTGTGTTCAGAATGCTTTGAAAAAAATGAAATAAAGAAAGGAAAAGCTTTGTCAGGAAGACAGGGGTGCTACATTGACCACAGGGCCTTTGTATGCCCTATGTGAGCTGTAACCTCAGGCTTCTTCAGCCACAGCTCCCAACACTTTGAACTTAACTACAACATTGATTGGGATTTCTAAAGAAATGGAGGGATGGCCGGGCGGTGGTGGCGCACGCCTTTAATCCCAGCACTCGGGAGGCAGAGGCAGGCGGATCTCTGTGAGTTCGAGGCCAGCCTGGTCTTCAAAGCGAGTTCCAGGAAAGGCGCAAAGCTACACAGAGAAACCCTGCCTCGAAAAACCCAAAAAAAAAAAAAAAAAAAAAGAAAGAAAGAAAGAAAGAAATGGAGGGATGTTAACCTGAGAAAACAAGATTAAACATGACAATCATCTGTGACTTTAATGCCAGTGTCAGAAATTTTATCATCAAATTTCAAGTAAAATGCATTAAATGGAGGAAACATATGTACATTCAGGCTTTCGGGCCCCAGGCCCTTCTTTTTTTCTGTTTTCACGGTTTACAGAGCAGCTCTGAGCAGCCCCGTTTTATCTTTGCTGGCATGGTGTTTAGATCGAGCTTTGATACTTGCCTCTTTAGATGACCATGCAAAAGCAGCAAAGACAAGCTAGTTTAGAGGGGCCAGGATCGGGGAAGCAAGGAGTTCCGGGGTTTATCAAGTCACCCGGAGGCCTCATCCTTTGTAAACAGCAAGGCACGTTGGCAACCTGGTTGCTGTCATTACTGACAGTTGTGTAAAGAGCTGTAAGTGTTGAATTCTTTAAAGCGGGGCTTGTGCCCTGTGAGAGAAATGATAGCGTGAGATGAGCGGGACTCCACGGATACCTGAGCACCTTGGGAAAGCAGAAGAACTGAGGCTTTTCACTCAGCAACCTAATGAAAACTAGACAAATCATCTTGCATTTAATATATAGTTTCCACCGATTCCTGCTCCTTTTGTCAGGAGCCATTCTAGCCTGTTATGGAAAAGGAGACTGTGGGATATAACGACGTGATCTCTCATTGACACGAGCTTCAGGTAAAGAAAGACTGGCTTGGAAAAGGATGAGAGATCGGGTTTGGGGTGGGAAATTTCCATTGCACGGTCATTTTGCCGCTTCACTTTCGTAAGCCCCCAGAACGTTACATGCTTGAACAAGTCATCAAAGGCAAAAGAACAGGGCTAAATAATCCAGCTGGGATAGCCATGGCTGTAAACAAAACACAAAAGATAAAATATGACCCTTCGAGGAATATGAGTGAGAAACTGTAGGAAAGGGAAGACGTGAAAATAAGTTCCCAAAGCCATATCTAGTGCTGAAAGAATGATTTTGCACTCTGCGTTAGATAAAATCCAAAAGGCATCATTTGAATAAGGACCCACTTGTGTAAGTTTAGGTGAAGGAAAATTCCAGGGCCAGCAAGGTGATTTAACAATTAAAGATATGAATTTTTTTTCACCAAGCCTGATGATATGAGTTAGGTCACTGGAACCCCAAGAAAAGAATCAAATCCCTGCTTGTTGTCCTCTGACCTACACAAAACAAATGAATAAAAAAACGTAATCAACATTTTTTTTTAATGAAAATTCTCACTTTAGATGAGCCGTCACCTCTCACTTAAGGAATATCACATTCTTTTCACTGAAACTGATAACACATGGCTCAGAATAATCTGCATGCACTGTTATAAAACTCTCATTAATAACAGCAACCGATGGCGTTCAAGGGTAGCTTTGCCGGGACACTTGAGTTGCAGACTTGGAAGTTAATAATGCTTCAAAGGAAAGAGAGGAAAAATGTTCCTCCAAGTTTCCATTTTCTTTTCCTAGGCAGATTTCCTAAGTTCCTTGCCTCCAATAGATGCACAAACGGCCTCACATCTATTCACAAATTAACTAAAGCTTTGGGAAGGATCATGTCATCATCATGACCACCCTCAAATAAAGACCCTCTCTAGAACTGCATTCTCCAGCATCCCATTCATGTAGCAGCACAGGATTTCTCCTGGACTCTGGCTCATCTCTCTACCATAAACTCTGCCTGATGGTACAGAACCATAAATTATTCTACGCCTTTTCATCCCACCCAATCTCCTTGGTTTAACGAACCAGACCAACTTCTTATCTAGCTGCAGGTTAGGCACAGAGTCTGGGGATTTGTGTCAACCATAGAATGCAGAGAACAACTTATGAAAAAAAAATGCTTGCAAATTTCTAGGAGCTATATAAAAAAAAATAATAACCTCACTTTTCCTAACTTTCTTAGGAGCAGAAACACTAAGGACACATTGGCATGACCCAGGCAGACATTGTCCCTCAGCATTCCAAAGAGCAAATGGTAAAAATAAAATAAAACGAAAAAGATTTGCCTGTCATGGGAGTTGGTCAATAAAATGCAACAGTGTTTATTACAACATTTAAAGTCTGTGATTAAGAACACCAAAAGGCCTAAACTAGAAAGGTTTTCAGCCTGTAATTTCCCTGCAGTCCTGGCCTGTACTTCCTTATGAGTTAGCTCAGCGGGGCTTTTTTTCCATGTCCATCATCAGCTTGTAATTATTGCCATTCTCAAAGCCATGCCAGATGGGCCTTTAGAAGCAGGCATGCAGCTTGGCTATGAGAGAAAGAGCGTAATATTACTCTACACAGAGACCTATCTGGTCCTGCTCAAAGAAGCCTCCTCCTCCTCCCTCTCTTGTCCAGCCCACCCCCAACCCCAATCTCTCTGCCCTCCCTAGACAGCAAGCTCCTAGTACCAACTGACTGACCCGGTGACAGGCTGGGACCATGGGGCCTGAGGTCAGCTACAGCTTACAGCATATGGACTAATGGTCACCTTTCCCCATTCACAAGAGGGAGAAGCCTATTCTTGTGCAAAGACTAAAAGGTGGGGAAGCTGATTTTATGAACCTTCCAGGGACGGCACCCTCCATCCCCCATCCCTCATTGGCTAGGAATGAAGTTCCAGGCACCATTCTCCCCGGGACAAGTCTTCACTCCCTTTGCCTGGTAGGAAGGATAAACATTGGTAAGGAGGTTGAGGTCAAGGAGCTGCCCAAAACAACACCGGGAAAAGCAAGAGCAGCTAACCCGGGTTCATCTGGTGATAGGTTTGGGGTGTTAGGTATCCCAGAGGGCCAAGCTGAGCTTCAATCAGCAGTTAATGAGGCAAGACCTGCAACAGATAGGCACTTTCAACTAACAAAAGCTTTTAGATGTCTCTGTTTACCTTGATCCATTTCGGTTCATTTGAGCCTGGTTAGAGGGGAATTTTGACCCCCCCCCTCCACCCCCACCCACCCACCCCCTTGCTAGATAAACTCCCGGCTCCCACCCCACCCCCACCCACCCACCCCCACCTCCCAAACAATAGTATCATTTACCAACTTTATACTTAACAAGTATTCAGATCTTCTGTCAAGGTTGGCCACAATTATATAAAAAGCAAGGCAAAGGGGCTCACAGCCTCAGAAGGGCTGTGAGAAAGGGATTTCAAAATCCTACAGTGTGGAGGAAAGAAAATAAGGGGGCAGGAGAGGTTGTATTTTGAGATTTATTTTATTTTATTTTATTGTTTCTTTGTAACTCAATTGTAGGGCTCTTTAAAGATTTTTAAAAATTGTGTGTGCATGGGTGTCTGGGGACCAGTCCAGTGCTTGAGGAGGGCACGGCCTTGAAACTGGAGTGACAGGCAGTCGGGAGCCACCCTCGTGGGTGCGGGGACCCGAACTTCAGTTTTCTGCAGGAGCGGTACGCACTTTAAAACACAGAGCTGTCTCTCCAGCCTGGAGAGGCTGCATTTGCAATGGGGTTTAGTTACTGGTTTCTGATTAGGTGAAGTGTTTCAATCCTTCCTACCTAGTCCACCTCTGCAAAACCCAGAGCGCTTTCTGCGTTAAAAGTGTTTCCAAACAAACCGGGGGTGTGCGAAATAATCCAGAGAGAAGCTGTATCTGGTGACTACAAACGAGGAAGGGTCTTCTAAAATCCATTGACTGGAGCTTCCGGGTCCCTCGATGGGCTGCTGCAAAGAGCTTTTAACTAGGTCAGCTTGGTGCTTGACCCCACTATACTGTGTACCTGTGCCTTGGGGGACCTCCCTACCCACAGGCATAGGAAAACATCCGCGGACACCTTCCCGGGGTTGTCTAGGGATCCCTGCTTCCCTTCCTAGCCTGTCCTAGCCCCTTTTACACCCCTGTCCCCCTGTCCTGACATTTATAGCCTTCATCTACAGTACAGCCAGTTTTCTTGTTTTCCTTCCCCTCCTATGTTATATTCTAAAGCACTTTTGTTTGCATATATTTATATATCAAGGCAACTCAAAAACAAAACAATACCAAAACTCCAGTCATCTAGATAAAATAATTTCCTAAGCACACTTGATAGTTTTGATTTGACATATTCCTCAAAAAAAAAAATAAAATAAACCCACCTTTCTCATATAAACCACAGTCCACTCCATTCTCTAGCAAGTCTTGGACATTTCCAGAATGTATTATAAGACACATAAGTTAACAGAAGGAATGGGGTGAAATTCTCTCGCACTCTTGCCTTTAAGCAAGTTGGAAATAAGTTTAAAGTGTTCTCTTTGGCAGCCTGTCCACTGGAGACCCCAGGGCAGCATCAGGAAGGTTGGGAGACTTAATCTAAACTAAGCTCCTTGATTGCTGGGAAGAGGAAAAACCGAGTCCCCATCTTGGAGTGAACATAACCTCGCAGAAGGGCTTCCTGACACCAAAGCATGGCTCGCCTGCCACCTGCCCTTCCGGATGTAGACGGTAACTGTTCATATCTATTTCTTTTTCTTTCATTAAGTCTTTAAAAGGAAAGTAGAGCTAGCTTGTCACTGAAGGAGTTCTTTGGTTGAAAGGCAGAGAGTCCAGAAAAAAAACATCTTACAGTGTTTGAGAACACCAGCAGGAACAGGATTGGCTGAAAACGTGCTCGGTGCTTCCAGGACACAGCCTGACTCAACGCCCCGGCTTCTGCGTAACTTGCAGAGTGTTTTAATACAGGCTTACTAAATTCCTTCAGTTAATGACGACGGACGGACGGTCGCAGTGGCTAAGCTGTAGGCCAAGTTATTCCTTTCATTCACAGACTGAAGGGAGATGACAGGGGCGTGTTGAGTCACTCTGAACAGGCTTAAACCACCTCAAGGAGTTTGCCTGATGAAAGGTTTCCCTTGTCCTTCAAAGCCACTTCCTGTGTCACATGCCCTACATCACTCCGGAGATAATAACACTTCACTTTTATCCAAAGATCTCAAAGCATTTTCAAATGTTAATTAAGCCTTCACCCTCCTAGAAGATAGCAATGCAGATCATGCTGTTTAAATACTGTATTCCAGAACACAGGTTGTTCTAATCATGGAGAGGGAAAGAGAGGCCTCTGTGGGAGAAAAAAAAACCCCAGTGAGGAAGTCCCACCCCAACACTTTAGATGCCCAGCACTGGGGGAGCATTACAGCCGCCCTATGCTGAACTGTCCCCCACTGATGCCTGAACTGTCCCCCACTCCCCCAGCCCCATCCACGAGAAAGGGTGATGGTGTGAGTGGAGGAGAGAAAAAGGTTTGTAATCATTGCTTTTTGTTAAGGGTAGAAGTAAAGGTAAAGAAAGCTGCTCTCCTTGACAGACAGCGAGGAGCCCTTTGATCTCTTTCATTTATCACGATGAGCCAGCCAGCTTGTCCCAAGGCTTAGCTGTGACTGGCCAGACTGCAGCTGACCCTGCCTGACAGCCTAGGCACAGACATTAAGGACTCACCGGGACACCCAGCGCTCCAGGGTGCAATCTATGAGGAGGGTGCTTATCCAAGCAGGAGGCAGACTTCAAGCAGTGTGTGGTATCCGTCAGTCTGGTTAAACAGAGACCATGGTGCACCCACATCCCTGAAAGGGCTACCAGTCTCCTTTCCTGCCCATCTCCCTCTAGGACACCACACTGGATGTCCCTGAATCTTCCTTGGTCTCATTTCCTATCCCTCTCCCTCCGGGACACCACACTGGATGTTTCTGAATCCTTCTGGGGTGGGGGGGTGGGGGGGACAAGGTTTCTTCCTATCCCGGGGTCTTTGCATAGGATTTTCCCCCTGGAGTATTTTTTATCTCTCTTCTTCAAGACACTCCTGTTAGCTCCCAGATCAAAGGTCAGTTCTTCAGAGAAGTCAGCCTCGATTCTGCTATCAAAATTAACTTCTCCCTGTACTCCCGTTTCGGTTTTCTAAGTTGTAAGATTTCTCATGTTTAACATCGGTCCTTTAAAGCGTGAACTGCCTAAGAGCAGGGGTGCATCCTGCTCTATCCCCCACTGTCTAGTTCCCAGCCGCCATTGGAGATTGTTGAATCAATTAATGAGAGAATAAACCTTTCAACCCAATTCTCAAACCACCCGCTTCCTTTTAAGTACTCTTCCAAAGTGATCAAGACAAGAGAGCACCAGGTATCAGAAGTCTGTCTGAAGGCTGTTGTTTTCTTTACCGTGCTGGGAACTGAACCCAGGGCCTTGAGCATGCTAGGCGAGTGCTCTACGGCTGAGGCATGTGCCTGGCTTAGCTAGCAGAAGTTGGGTTGCAAACCTTTAAAGATCTTAGCTTATTTGTATAGGAATTAAAGAAAACAAACTTTGAAGTATGTGAGAAAGCATGTTTTTTTATTTTTATTTTTTATTTTTTACTGTACACAATGCTCTTCGCTAAGCACTTTACCTGTATTTGTTGGGGTACAGGCTGTCTTCATCCCCCTTTGTAGTCGGGGAAGGCTTAAGTCCCTGAGACATCTTCCATCTGTTCATTTATTAAGCGCCCATTATTATCTACCAGCCACTACATCAGTAGAGCAACATGGCATCCATCTTAGAGCTTGGATGCCCCTGGTAATAGAACGATGCATTTAGCATGTCAATGGTTCTCGGTAAATACTTAGGAGCATGAGCCAGACTTAAGAAGGGCTGTATTTGAATCTTGTAAAGTTCTGACACTTCTCCAACGTTCCTATAATGCTGGTGTTTGTTGTATGACTTGGATGGGGACGTCTGGTTTGCTGTTCATTCCGTAAAGGCATGGAGTGCAGAAGGACGTCACAAAACACTCCAATAGCTTCATAAAATAATACAGGGCTGGGAATGTAGTTCAGTAGTAGAATGACAGTACCCATAAGGCCTTGAGTTTGAGTCTTAGAATCATTTGAAATGAATAAATAAATAAATAAATGAATAAACGAACTAAAGAATTTCTTTTAAAAAAATTTAAATTTATTCTCATGTGTGTTGGTGTTTTGCCTGCATGCATGTCTGTGCACCAGTAGTATGCCTAGTGTCCTATGGAGGCCAGAAGATGTCAGACCCCCTGAGACTGGAGTTAATAGATGATTGGGAGCTGCCAGGTGGCTGCTGGGAAGGCAACCCAAGTCCTCTGGAAGAGTAGCCAATGCTTTTAACTGCTGAGCCTTTTCTCCAGCCTCCCAAAATACTTCTTAAACGTACAGTAGATAATGAGACTGAGACTTCTTAACGGTGGCATAGTACAGCTAATATAATCTTTGTAAAACTAATGGAACTGTGTTTCTTTCCTCCACGATGTACAGTCTCTAAGGGCTTCTGTTGGCTTTAGCACAGAGGCAGTCTCCCAGGCTGTGACAAAAGACTGTGACAGGTTTTCTTTCTGGAACCACGTTGTTTTTCCACTGACTTTACTCACACGTTGCAAAGTTTGTGAAAATCCTCTCTCCAACAAAAGAGTCTGTCTCCCATGGGCTCATGAAAAGAGCATGGTTGCCAGCTGGTCGGTCTGACTTCATGGGTTTGATTCATAGATTGGGTTAAATTTGAATAGACTTGGCATATGATGGAAATTAGGGCATGGTTGGAGGAAGTAGGTTCATAGGGATCTATCCTTGGGAGCCATTGCTCACCTCAACTCCCTCCTGTTTCTGACTTTCTGCCGTAAGGCAAAGAAAACTCTACCACCACACATTCCTGCCACCATGATGCTCATGTGCATGGGGCGGAGGGAAGATGGACTGAGCCCTTTGAAACTGTGATCCAACATAAATATCTTTTCTTTCCTACAAGTTGATTTCTTTGGATATTTGGACACTAATACAAAACCCTGACTAATATGGCCTTGAACACAGTCTTTTGTGTTTAAGTCACACCCTTCCTACACTTCCACTGTACACCAGTCTTTGCCTATGCTGACCAGAGGACGGTTTGTCTGCATGCAGTACTACTGGGCAGTGTTCTTGGAAACATCTGTGAAGAGGAATGGCAGCAAGACTGGGCACAAGGGAAAGTGGAATTGCCAAGGAGATGTGGCGGAGGACTCAGCTGAACCTACCAGAACTTTGACACTGGGCTGGTTCTTCAGAGCATCCCTAACTGAGATAGGAGGTAGGCACCTTTTACCCTGGCTTCCTCTGAGACAGAAATAACCTTCAACAAGGCAGCTTCATGCAGCAAAGGCTAATTCCTGGAGGAGAATTTAGCTAAATACCATCAAAAAGCAACACCACGGCTGGATGAGGAATTCCTTCTGGTCCTTAAGGAGGTATCTGGATGCAGCACCCACTCCAGTCATCTTTGAGTTCTTGTCTTGAAAGCCCTTCCTCTAGGAAGGTTTCCTTGATTGCCGGGCCCACGGATGCTCCTCCTCTCCGTTCCGAGTCCTGTATCACCTCACCCTGCTGTCTTCACTTTATGTTATAAACATCTCTTAGTTGTTTGAATCCTCCCATGAAAAACTACAGGAAAAAGCTTAGCATTCTATTAAGCAATATGTAAATTACCATACTCAAAAAGAATGAGAGAAATTTCTTTACTTAAAAAAAAAAAAACAAAAACTATAGTGCCAACAAGAAGGCTCAGCCAGTAAAAGCACTTGCCACACAAGCCTGATGACCTGAGTTTGATCCCCAGAATCCACACTGGAACCAGTTCCCAAAGCTGCCCTCTGACTCCTGCATATGCATCATAGACCATACATAGTGTATTCTCTCTCTCTCTCTCTCTCTCTCTCTCTCTCTCTCTCTCTCTCTCTTGGTTTTTCGAGACAGGGTTTCTGTGTATCTTTGTGCCTTTCCTGGAACTCACTTTGGAGACCAGGCTGGCCTTGAACTCACAAAGATCTGCCTGCTTCTGCCTCCCAAGTGCTGGGATTAAAGGCATGCGCCACCACCCCAGGCTCTCTCTCTCTTTCATACACACACACACACACACACACACACACACACACACACACACATCATATACACATAATAATAAATAAAATAAAAACAATATACAAGCATCAAAAAAGTCTAGACAACCATTCACCCAAGCAAAACGTTGCTAACTGGTATTTCTGGTGGTGGGATTATGTTTCGTTTCTTCCCTCAGTAAAACTTCCGATGTATCTAAACTTGTATAAGCAAACACTACTTCTGTAATTTTTTTCAAAGTTCTAATTTAACTTTTTAAGTTCTAATAGTTTTTCAGAAGAAGAACACGATTTTTTACTATAATAGCTAGTATCAAAAACCTCACCCCATCTTGTCACCATTTTTACTATAATTCAGAGTTCAGCATGCACACTTCGACGTAAATGATTTTATTTAATCCTAACACAATGTCAACAGGTCCAGAAAGTTCGATTTTCTGATTTTTGCTGGATTGTGAAATAAAACCAATACCCTTGCTAATGAGAAGTGGGTAGACCCACAGCCAAGGACGGAGGGTCCAGCAAGAGTACTGCTCTGATGTGCACTGCAGGGGCAGCAGGACTACAAGGCGCGTCCCACCTAACTCCCTTGCTCTGCCACCCTCCGGGCCTCTCGCTTCCCCATCTCCTCATTCCTACTCACAGAAGAGAGAACCGGCCGCTCCTGGCCTCATCTCCATCATTTGTTTTCACAAGCCTAATCTACAAGGCCAGCCAGAGTTGAAAGCTCTCTCACCCCTCATATCGCATGGCTCCTCTCCTCTCCTCCAACAATAACACTTCACATGTGTCTGGCCCCTTCCGGAAGGCTTCCCTGTGCATCACCTCATCGCGTCTTCCTCACGAAGCTTTGAGCTCTGCACATCAGATAGCACTTAACCACAGCCTTAGAGATAAGCCGTGGAAAACACAGCGAGGTGATGCGGCTTGCCAAAGCTCACAGTTAGCTCCCGATAAAGGTAGGACTAGAAGCTGGGGCCTTATGGAAAAGTCCAGAACCCTCTGCTGCTTCCCTTTGATCCTGCAGTCCAGCATAGAAGCCACTGATAGAGCCCTGAAGGATCTAAGCTGGTAACAAGCTAAACTGATGAAAGCCAGATCACGGGTTTGATTTCCGGGTAGGCCCGATAGTGATCTGTGTAGTGAGGGGTGCCAATGTATGCAGAAGGCCTGCAAAGCCAAGTAAGGTCTTAGTGACAAGGGGACTGGTTAAGAATATAGGTATAATTCAGTTCCACCACAGTGACTAAAACAGCCTAGTTACCTATCTGTTAAAGCTACATAAATAATACACAGTAGCATATAAAATAAACACCCCTATGACTACACTACATGAATCCACATTTCCATCATGGTCACTTTCTCCAGCTTTATGCCTATCATCCTGGTCTAGCTCTTAATGGTTTTCCCTTTCACTTCAAAGACAGTCCAGGGCAGAGGATGCCTTCTATGCCCATCCTGTATGCATCCTATAGAGAACAAATGAACGGTTTCACTAGACATTGAACAGTATTAATTTTCAAAGTGCCAGGCCCCAAATGCTGTAAGAAAGGCTTCTGTTATTGAAATGCGCTGCTGGGAACATTCCTAGTGTTAAATGCCCTTCTCTGAAGTTGCAGGAAGACACATGCCTCTTTGTGCTATTGTGAGGCTCGAGTTTTAAAATGTGATGAAATTCTGGCTAGCTTCAATCCATTTGTTAAGTGATTGTGGGGTTTCTGCACTTCATCCCCTCATCTGATACGTTATCTTTGTCTTATTGCTTATCCAAAGTGTTCCCTTCCACATTCGTCTTTAAAAACAAGAAGAGACAAATTGCAATTCACGTTGTTCTGGCTTGGAGTTAGAATGCCTCCGACATTTCCCAAAGGAGGCTTGCCAAATCAGTGGCCTAGGAGCGCAGTGATTTGCCAAGTGGTTAGAGGCAGGTTTTTTCGTGGTAACTCCAACTCAGGCTTCTTGAGCATGTGCAAACATCGGTACCTCATCTGAAATACTGGGAGGAGGCACACTCTTCAACTGTCAAAAACCACAGGGCTCCAGACTCACGCAACTGGTGGACTACTGCATCGCCAGTCCCTAACCCAAAGACTCTCCTTTGTTCTTAGGAAACGTACACAGTAGCTGCTACAGAACAGAGGTAGTGCGTAAACAACGCAGAAATAAGCAAGCAGGTGCAGTATGTATGGGCAGGAGAAGAGCGCTCCGTGGGTTGAAGCAGTCAGCAAGCAAGCCAGTACTACTGTCTTTTCCCTGGGAAAAACTGCACACCTCAAGAAAATGGCTTGAGGGTCTTGTAGCCACTGTTCTGATGACGTCACTGACTCATATTTAGTGTTCAGCTGGGAAAACTCTGTATTTAGATGTAGGCTCCAAGTGACTCCCATAGGCATGTCATGAAAGAATCCATTCTTTTTCAAATCAATCCCCTAAGGCAGTGGTTCTCAACCTTCCTAATGCTGAGACCCCTTAATGCAGTTCCTCCTGTTGTGGTGACCCTTAACCATAAAATTATTTCATTACTACTTCATAACTGCAATTTTGCTACTATTATGAATCATAATGTGGGGGTCGTGGCCGATAGGTTGACCGCTGTAGATAAGGGAGCACTGGCTGTTCTTCCAGACGACCCAGCTTCGATTCCCAGCACCAATATGGCAACTTACCATATTGTCTGTAACTCCAGTTCCAGGGGACCCAATGCCTCCTTCTGGTCTCCTTGGGCACCAGGCACACGTGTGGTGTACAGATAAATGATAAAAAGAAAAAAAAAAGGTTCTTTGATCCTTTTTACAAGAATCTGCCTTCCCCATTATGGGAACAAAAATAGGCTGCAATTCTTTCCACAATATGGATGCGTTTGGGGGTGCCTACAAGGCCTGAGTAAGCACCCCCAGCCTGCCCAGTACAACGCAGACAAAGGAAACTCGGTTCCTCTGAAGCAAAGATCAGGCTGTTCAGCATTAACAGCCTCCTTTCCAATCGTCCATCATTCAAGATTTACTCTGCACTGACTGGACTTTTACTCCAAGCACTATGATGAAGATCCTTTGCTCTGCAGAAGTACCTGAACTGGGAAAGCGACGATAGCAGGCAGATGTGCCCAGGAGGAGGAGGAGTCTGAGAGTTGCCAGAGCCCCACTGTAGCCAGCCGCTGGCTGGAGACGCTACACAGGTTCAGCTTCGGAAGGCCGGCGAAGTTAGCCGGTTTTACAGACAGACAAATGGTACTCCTCAGCTTTCAATGTGGCAGAGTCAGATTCCGGCCAGGCCTTCAGGGTTTCGGCACCTCTGTTCTTTCTCTGCCCCACATTTTATTAGCTCCTGCTTTAATTGGGTGCCCTGCTAGCGAATGTTTTTCCAGGCCGGTCCTTGCTGCAGATGTCCTGACTTCTACTCAGTAACAGCCTAAGCGATAGCATTGATAACATCTGATTTGCGAGAATGAAGCTGCCTCTCCTGGGACGGAGCTACCTCCCACTACCACACAGTGACCCAGACCTCCAACAGTGAGCAAACCATTATGTCACACTCCTTTAACAGCAGAGCAATGTGAATGATTTGAAATAATAAAGGTGTTTTTTTTTTTTTAAATCTTTACAATTGTCTTTTGAACTAATTATGATTGTTTGAAAACCACTGTCTTCAAATGTTGGATCACAATTATTTCGTAGTTTCTGGAACAAGGTCAGCTGAATATTAGAGTGAGCCAAGAAAACATCGACATCCGAGAAATTTAATTGAAGACGTGGCTTCCATAACAGCCAAGTGTACGTGGCTTTTGTTAGCTTTCGGTCCTAGCTGGTCCCCAGTCTCTGAAAGAATATAACGAAAGGGTTAGACAATAAGGCTTATTTATTTCCTCTGTGTACTGGCTGTGTTTACTTGAGGGAGAAGAGAGTCCCTGTCATCACGGTGTCAGGGCGTTTTCAGCCTATCAGAAGGGAAGCATGGCAGAATTCATGGGACAGCAGTGTGCCGCAGAGGCTTCGCCTATGATCCTTACTAGAATGTGAAGACCGTGGGCCAGAACCGGAAGTGAAGGTTATGACCTTCCAGACCCACCCCCAGTGAACTCTTCCCCCCCCTCCCGGCCCCCCCCCCCCCCCCGCCAGACCCCCATGTCCACCAGGCCCAGTAGCCTTCAAAAGAGCACCATAGGCTGGAGATCGATCCGGCGCTCAAAGCATCACCCCATGGGAACATTCCAAATTCAAGCTAAAACATTAAGTAAAATACTCGTCCGGTTTCAGCACTCAGCCTTTAGCGCGCTCACAGTCTTAGGAAGGAGAAAGACTCGGGACTGTCTGAGGCGATGGAGCAGGATCAGTGAGGGTTGTCTGAGGTGATGGCACGCGTAGTGCTATAAAAAGTAAAAGGTGGTGCCATGGTAACACGGACGAGGAGCTTCCAATCAGGCTGAGAATGTAGGAGGAAGGTGTCTAGTACTCAGTGACATCAAAAGCAGAGCCGTGGGGCAGTGAGAGGCCTCATGAGGAAGAACACAGTGTCTGGATGGAGTTTTCACATTTTCTTGTGGAATCACAGAACTTTGGTGCAAAAGGTTTATAAAAAGAGGGTGAGGAAAGAGAACTCAGAAAGGAAAGGAGGCTGGACCCACCTGCCACAGCCCTTCTATGTCACAAAAGGAATTTGGATTTTCTTCATTCCTTCAGAAACTACATATCGACCTTACTATGCGCCACACACCATTCCAGGTCCTGGGGTCATCATCGTAGTAAACAAGAGAGACAAACATCTTATTTTAGCAAAATAAGAACTCACCTAAGGGCTTAAAGCAGGGCGATGAGCACTGGAATTGAGGGTTGGAAGAGCACACTGTATCTAGAACAGAAATTCTTAGGTGAAGATATACAGCCGCAAAATGCTGGCCCTCTGATTTAAATGCAGGAATATAATACATCATGAAGTTCTATTTAACACATTACATTATGTATGAATATATATGTTCTTTTTTCATATAAGTATGGCTTTCAGATTTCTTTGTAACTAGTCAATAAATTGAATGGGTCTTTTTCTTCTTACTTGCATGTTCAGACGTCAAACATCAATCTCATGGGGAAGGAAAAGGCAGAGGATATATGTCATACATTGAAGACAGTAAAACGCATTTTAAAGATTAAGAATTAATAACTCTGTATTACTTTTTTTAAAATGTGCATTAGTATTTTGCCATGGGAAATTTTGGCTTCCCTGAAACTGGAGTTACACAGTTGTGAGCTGCCATGTGGGTCCTGGAAGTTGAACCTGGGTCCTCTGGAAAAGCAGTCAGTACTCTCAACCACTGAACCATCTCTCCAGCCCTTCGGTATTATTTTCTTTGCTATGATACAACAACCAGAACACCAAGGCAACTTGCAGAAGGAAAAGTGTTTGAGACTTATGACTTCAGGGAAATGGGTCCATCATGGTGAGGGTAAGGGAGCAAGCAGGCATGGCACAGGAACAGGAAACTGAGGGCTCATATCTGGAACCACAGCAAGAGGCAGGGCTACCAAACAAGTGAGGTGAGGTTATAAATACTCAAAGCCTGCTCTCAGTGACATACTACACCACAAGGTTCCACCTCCCCAAACAGCCTCACCAAGTGTGCAAATACCTGAGCCTATGGGGGACATTTCTCGTTCAAAGCACTCTAAGCCCCAAAGTCAGAAGGCCAAGATTCAAACCTGAGTTCCCAGATGGTTTATTTTCTAGTTATATATTATACTGGTTAGTGCCTATTGTCTACTTGATCTAGAGTTACCTGGTGTGGTGGTTTGAAAGAAAATGGCCCCCAAAGGGAGTAGCACTATTAGGAGGTGTGGCTTTGTTGGAGTAGGTGTGGTGTATTTGAAGGAAGTGTGTCATTGTGGGGGTGGGATTTAAGGTCTTTTTCTCAAGCTTCACTCAGTCTAACAGTCAGTCAACTTCCTGCTGCCTTCTGGTCAAGATGTAAGCAGTACCACATCTGCCTGCACGCTGCCATGCTCCCCGTCATGAACCTCTGAAATCGTAAGCCTCAATTAAATGTTTTCTTTGTAAGGTTGCTGTAGTCTTGGTGTCACTTTATAGCAATAAAAATGCACACTAAGATACCTGGGAAGAGGGAACTTCAACTAAAGAATTTCCTGTGGGACTGTCTGAGGGGCAGTTTTGTAATGGCTATTTAATATAAGACAGTCCATTCTACTCGGAAAGTGACCCTGGGAGCAAGTAGGTGAGCTGGGTTCCTCCATGGTCTCTGCTTCAGTTCCTTCCTGGAGTTCCTGACTTGGCTTCTCTCAGGGATAAACTGTTGTCTAGAAGCATAAAATGAAATATACCCTTTCCTCCCCCAAGTTGCTTTGGGTCCATGTTTCATCACAGCAACAGAAAAATAAACTAGAACATACATCAACAGTCCATATTGTTTTATGTCATAACACTAATTATAACATAGTTACCATCTATCCTTAACTCCTAGGAGACCAGAAGATACACAACTCAAAGCAGAGGCTTACCATCGAATGTGTTAAATGTTAGTACGTGCCCGCTGGCTGGCTCACTAGACCTATTTCTCAGATAAACATGCCCTGGCTTCAATAAATCTCAGATCTGTTGATGTTTAGAAATTATGTGACTCTCAAGATTCTTCTGTGAGTATGGAACTTAGGACCCACACCCAGCCTGGTAAATCTGCAGAACAGGAGTTCAGCAAAGAAGGCAGTGGAGCAACAAGATGAACACCCTTGTCAATACGCCTGAAGCCTAAACTCAATTCCCAAAAGGCACAGAAAGGTGAAGAGAGAGAGCAGACTACACAAAGTTGCCCTCTGACCCTCACACACACATGTCATCTCTCTCTCTCACTCACACACAATAATAGTACATCTTAAAAAGAAGGACGCATTTCTCCTGCAGTAGAAACACAGTCAAAACGTGAAAAACATTCATGTCCTAATGAGTTATTTTCCAGTACTAGAAAATGTTATTTTTAAGTCAAAGAAATTCCATGATCTTCTATAAAATTAAACAAAAAGACACAACAAACACCCTCAGGCTTCAGAGCTTTTTGTGGGTTCCTCAGTTACCTTGTCCCTTACCTCTCCAGAAAGCCTCAGCCCTCCTCCAGGGAACCTTAGCCCTCTCCAGAGAGCCTCCCCCGGGGCTCCATATTAGAAAGCCTGCAGGCCCTGGTCCCCATCCATGCTCCTGTCCTTCCTGAACTCCCTCCTTCCCAAGCAGCAGCTAAGCTTCTTTGCAGGACCAGAAAGAACTTCCTCACAGGACTGGGAAGTGCAGAACTTGTTTTCATCACTTCAAGGTCAGCAGTAACTCCTCAGTTCTTCTCTACCCATCAAGACACTCCGAGTTTAGTTGGAAATAACTGTTGAGTCCAGAAAAGACTGAGCACCTTATTTATTTATTTGTTTATTTATTTATTTATTTGTTTGTTTGTTTATGGCTTGTTTTTATTTGAAATGTGGTATGTCGTCATAGCTGGTCATTTCCAACTATAGCAGAATATAGACATTCCCAACTGATGAGTATCTATCTCAGATTTCTAACTCTAGCACTCTACTGGGCACTCCACACACAAAACATAGCCTGCACTCCATCTGTCATAGCAATTCTAGTTGTGTATGTGTGTGTGTGTGTATGTGTGTGTGTGTGTGTGTGTGTGTGTGTGTGTGTGTGTGTGTGTAAGTGTGCCCGAATATGGCCCTATAAAGACACATTGGACATGCTGGACTAGCTGCTAAATGGCCAAGGAATGAATATGCAATCATTTATTTAGGTCAGCTTTTCATTTCCTTTTTAATTAAACAGTGGTTGGGATGGGAAACTCCCTCCTGGTCCAGCAGAGGTGCCTCTGCTTCCATATTTGTAAGAGTGTTGCTTTGCTCTCCAGTCTGAGAAGAAGAGAGGAAACTGGGTGAGTCTATCTCCACATACCACAGTGTTACCAGGAAGACGCCGCTGAGAACACCAGGATTCTAAGCCACTTTGAGAATCTGTTATTTGTATTGTGAATCCTGTAGCTGGTTTTTTGTGGTTGTTGACTTAAACTAGTCATTCTCAATCTTCCTAATGCTGTGACCCTTTAATACAGTTCCCCATGCTGTGGTGACCCCCAACCATAAAATTCTTTTGTTGCTACTTCATCATTATAATTTTGCTACTGTTATAAATTGTAATGTGAATATTTGTGTTTTCTGATGATCTTAGACAAGCCCAAAAGAGGTTGCAACCCACAGGTTAAGAAATGCTAACTTTGAATAAATGTCAATTGTTTTCTTTTGTGTATTTATACTTGCGTGTGTGGTCTGCTTGTCTCAGTGATAAAGGGAAAACAGTATATTGACAACTGTTTACAAGAAAGTGGAGAAAAGCCAGGTGGTGGTGGTGGTGCATGTCTTTAATCCCAGCACTCGGGAGGCAGAAGCAGGCCGATCTCTGTGAATTTGAGGCCAGCCAGGTCTATAGAGTGAGTTCCAGGATAGCCAGGGCTACACAGAGAAAAACCTCTCTCTCAAAAACAAAAACAAAAACAAAACAGTTTGAACTGCTTGTAAGTGTAACAATATACAGAATAACTTTATGTTCTCTTATCAGACTCCATCTTTAATCCAAACCACACTTGACAGGGTTTTTTTTTTTTGTTAACCTTAAACTCTAGGCCTTACTGGAAGCCACTGAAGGGACACTTCACTACTAAATGAGAATATAGAGCCACGTGCATGTGCTTATGTGTGTGTGTGTGTGTGTGTGTGTGCGCTGTATGAGTAAGTTTGTGTTTGTGTACATCCATGCATGTATATGTGTGTGCATGTGTAAGCCAGAGGTGGACGTTGGGTTCTTGGCTCTACCCTGCTGTGGGATAATACCCTTGTACACCGGTTTAATAAAATGCTGATTGGCCAGTAGCCAAGCAGGAAGTATAGGCAGGTGAGCAGATAAGGAGAATGCTGGGAAGAAGAAGGCTGAGTCAGGAGTCACCAGCCAGACACAGAGGAGACAGATGAAGCGGCAAAACTGAGGAAAGGTACCAAGCCACATGGCTAAATATAGATAAGAATTATGGGTTAAATGAAGTGAAAGAGCTAGTCAGTAATAAGCCTGAGCTAGTGGCCATACAGTTTGTAATTAACATAAGCCTCTGTGTGTTTATTTGTGTCTGAGTGGCTGCAGACTGGGCAGGACACAGAAAAACTTCCAACTACATTTGGCGCTCACCATTGGGCATTGATCCCCATAGACCTACAAAAGCTTAAAGATTCTGAACCTACAGAAACAAAGCCACACTAGGTTTCCTAGTCTCACAGTCTCGTTTCAGTAACAGCATAGAGACTCGTCTCCCAACAACTGCCTGTGAGATGGAGCTGGCCGCCAGCCACCATGAGCTAAGCAGCATGGCCTATTCCCGCCACAGTACACAGCGGCGTCTCCAAGCTGCACAGCATGGTGTGTGGCAGATTTAGCTTTTGCTAGTACAGAAAAAAAAGAGAGAGAGAGAAAGAAAGAAAAAAGAAAG
>CABHPP010137023.1:0-41991 GCA_902168425.1 Peromyscus attwateri | reverse complement strand
GTGTGTGTGTGTGTGTGTGTGTGTGTGTGTGTGTGTGTGTGTGTATTTGCATTTGCTATTGTTGAGCAGGTAAGGGTAAGAGCAAAGACGACTTTTCAAAGTGTAACTATTTTCTAGTGACAGTGTACTTCCTATATCTGCTAACTAGGATAAAGAAAGCAGAAGAGATATTGTTATGTTCATTCCCATTTTGCTCACAGAAAGAGCACATATTCATATAAAAACATTTTATTCATGCTAACATAAGTGGAATGCTTTTGTCTTCTACTCTCTTTGATGTTTTGGTTTAAAATAAATGGATAAACGTTCATTAATCTTTATGTATATCCATGACTTAGTCTTATTTAAATGGAAAAAGGAGATTAAAAATAATTTTTGCTAATTTTTTTGCACACTGTCTCTCATGAATACTTGGTATGGCAGTGCACTGTACATTTGGTGAGCAAGATGAATTCACAGCCTGTGAATTTAAAGTGTTATAAATACAAATGTGAAATAACCTTTTATTATATTACTAAGGTGGACAGGATGACTGTTCTTAGATTCTTAGGACTAAAGTTTTTTGTAAAAAAAAAAAAAAAAAAAAAAAAAGAAAAGAAAAATTCTACACAAATGCTAGATACCATATAGATCTATGTAACATTAGCAGTTGAAAGAAACTGTGATGAAAAACACATTACAGATCTGCACAGATGACCACAACATATGAAAAATCCAAAGATTCTGTTCAGCAAAACACGCTTTCCGATCATTTCTCTCCTGATCTTCTGCCTTAGACAGAGTTCTGCACGGGGTCATTGGAAGCTTGCATTGCCATTGCACAGTCCCAATCTTCATCTGGTGGCTCTGAGTACTTCCTAACTACAGCCACTGTTCTCTGACTCAGATGTCACCCACAAAGGGCTCATTTGTGTTCCCATGCAACAAAATAAACCTTACAGGAAGCCAGAGCTGTTTAAATACTGCTGATTTTTAACTGTTGCATAGGCTTAGCAACCTTCTCCCATGCTCACAGTGACCACAGTCACTCATGCTAGGCCAGTGTCTACCAGTGAGCCAAACCATCCCTGTCTTTTTGAACTTTTATCTAGAGACAGAGTCTCCGTTGAGTTGCCCGAGTTGACCTTGAACTCTGCAATGTTGACCTTGAACTCTGCAAGTGGTGGACTTGTTATCCCACAAGCACAAGCACTTGGAATTATGGTCCTGCACCACCGTGCCTGGCTACCTTAGCATCTTGATACAAAAATAAATCCGATTACAAATCTTTTCTGAATACTCACAGTTTTTGAAAGGGAAAGAGGTTATATAATTTATCAATTTTAGAACTGTAAATAAAAGCCTTTTTTGGAGAGTACATTAAATCATCGGATGGTTTGGGAATATAATTATAATATCTGACATATCAGAATGAGGAAATGAAGAGAATGTAAATCAACATGCTCTCCACTCTTCGTTCTAGCTTCATAAGCAGGCTTGGAGTGCTAACAGGACTTATAATATATTTGGCCATCTCTTATCAGGGATAATAATAAAAATAGGATATACATGCAACTGTAACTTAGGGATTCAGGCTCATTGCTGTAAGGTTACCCAGTCCATTTGCCTCAAGCACTGTGGGTTCTCTGACTTACCACGTGTTTTAGAGACAACAGGCAGTAGTGCTAGTTTTAAGAATGCTCTGGGTATAATTGTTCTGCTTCCATCGACTTGAGTCTTCCAGCGCTGATATTCTGAAGATGGGTGTGATTGGGGTGATCACTCTGTGTCATCTCTGGTTAAGCTCATTCCCTTCCCTAAAAGGGATCTTCTAACACTGTACAAATACCTACTATTTGGCTGTTAGTAACACATATAAAAATACATCTAAATGTATAACTAACTAAATAAATTTCATTCACATATTTCCTATTAGTTCCTAGGATGAGATTGAGTGTGTGTGTGTCATTGAAGAAAGTCCCATTTAATATTACCTCCATACATATATATTTATAGACAATCATGGCAATATTCAGCAGTAATTATTCAAGACTAACTTCAGAAATTATTTTTTAGGGAGTTTTTAATATTTCCTTGTTTTGAGGAAGCTTGTCCTTGATCTGAGAAATGATGTCCCTTTTCGATAAGCGTGGTCAACTTGGGCCAGCATCAGAATACCATGGTTGCCTGGTCTACGTGCCACTGTTCAAGGGTTTACAGTAGAAGGTATTTGCTCATGTGGCCATTGACTGATGGGAAATCACTCCTCAGAAGGCTGTGTTAACCCCATGGCTTTCAGCATCTGTTCCAGGAGGATGCCAGAAGGTGATGACAAGGGATCACCTCTGTGTTTGGTGGTGGCCTCCAAGTATCTCGTTTTGCTTCTGAACAACAAATAATTCACTTAATACAATCAGTCAGAGTTTTCATAGCAAAATGCAGACTCCTCCAACCCCCCACCCATCAGGCCCACTTGATGACAGACAAAGATTGATTGTTATCACAGAGTCAAAATTATTATCAAGCATGACAAGACTTTTATGAACTGGCTCCCCCTTAGCTGTCCTCCTTGAACTCTTTATCACATGACTACTTTCCTTAGCAACTTCAAATCTTCCGTTTCTCATTGTCTATTGGTTTTTCTCTATGTGTGTCTCAGTTGAAATTGCTGTAAGAAAATATCTGGATGAGTTAGACAGCAGCGTGCCTTTCCCAGCTTATAAATCCAGGAGGTTCAAGTTCAAGGTGAAAGCAGATTCCATCTCTGTTGAGACCCCCTTCCTGGTTTGTAGCTGTTATCTTCTCAAAGGTTCTTCACCTGGCATCACAGAAGAAGGCCTGGGTTTCTTTGCTGGCTTACAAAGGCCGGAACCCAGTCAAACACCAGGACTCTAATGAGAAGATCTTATTTGTACTGGATTGCCCCCAAGGACCCGCTTCTTAACACCATCCCTCGGGCAAAATATGCATTGGTGTATGTGGAGAACACAAACTTTAATCCATGACCACACATGATACAACTTTGTTATACATGCCTTTTATTTAGCTTGAAGTGGCCTTGCTCACATGTATAAACTAAATTCCGATTAGATACTACCTACCATCTCTGAAGTGTTCCCCCGTCACTTTTGAGCAGAGGTAATTAATCCTTTGTAGGTAACCATTGCTTTGAGTATATGTAACGTCTAAGGTTATTGGCGTTAGATGTTAGTTTTGCTTTATTTTATTTTTTTAAAGGCGTGGAAATTTAAAAATTCCTGATTTTGGTGCAGGTGCCAAATCTCATATATCTTCATAGTTGCAGAAATCTTCATACACACTGGCATGGTATAGTCGCAAAGTGAAAATCCTTTCTAGGAAAACCTTTAAAAGGTTTGATCAGAGCATTTTTTTTTATTTCAACAAACGAAACACACAGTCCTTGTTCATAATTCGACACGAATCTATCTCTTTGGTAAAAGCAGGCTTACACTTAAGTCTTTTCAGTTTTCCCCTAATTGCTTCTCTTTCGGAGAGAGGAGAGCAGCATTTAGCAGGCCCTTAATTGCAGCACGTGTAGAATGAGTCAAACGCTGCCCATGTGGGGAACTTTTAATAGCTCTAATTCACAAAAGGTCCCTGCCTGCTGAAAAGGCCATGCTTCCTCTCTCTCTGAGACATGTGACAGATGACAAGAGACGCTTAAACAAATAGTGTACTTTTTACACAACCAACCAGAAATTCTTAGTAGCCTGGGTTTAACGACTGTACCTTGTCAACGATGCCCTGCCAGCAACAGAATAATAAAGAAGTCATGAAACGTCTCAATATCAATTCAGAACTGCCGTGGTACCTTGAGAAATCCAGGCAAACTTCAGAACAATGCACTTTGTGAACAGCACAAGAAACTGCCATTCGATCATGTCTTTTTACACTAGGTTAGTGGTTAGTTATTAAGTCCCAAAAGCCAAAGAAATTAAGTTCTGAATTTTATTTATGCTTTCAGTTTCCAACCTCATGGACGCTAGTGATACGCTTAGTATAACACAGGAAATACTTTGTGTTTTTTAAATTTCTAAAAATG
This sequence comes from Peromyscus attwateri, assembly GCA_902168425.1. Lineage (NCBI taxonomy): Eukaryota > Metazoa > Chordata > Mammalia > Rodentia > Cricetidae > Peromyscus > Peromyscus attwateri. The sequence goes on along the minus strand of CABHPP010137023.1, from coordinate 37,949 downwards.
ACATGACATGAAATTGTTATTACCGTGATATAAACAGCTGAAGTTTGAATATCTTAACTAAAATGGATATATGTAATTTGGGTGTTTTAAGAACTGTAGCTTCACGATTCAGTGGCAGAGTCTTTCAATTGCCCCACGCCACACAGTCCTCATTCCTTATAATAAAGGCAAGGACCATAGTCATCTTTCTCACAGAGCTGCAGAATGACTAATTTCAGGCTGGGGTTACAGTTTACTAGGAAATGCTTGATTACCCTGAAAAAGGTCCTGTTCATCACCAGTTAAAAAAGAAGAAAAGGAATAATAAAAATAGTTTCTTCTAATATTTCCCCCTTTATTGTTCATTATAAAAATATTTAATAATATATGGGTCCTATCACTACCTGGGCTTACTTGATAAAACATTATGATGTTAATATTCTTATGCTTTAAGATATATATATATATATATATTATGAAAATAGTATAGGGTATATTTTGCTATACAGTTATATATATAGTACTATCTTACATTTGCATTACACTATAGATGTTGAAAATTGCTGGAGAATATATATACAAAATAATAGAAAGATAATTCCCATACTGTAGTATTCTGAATAATTTTTAGGCTTCTTTGGTGCTTATGAGTATTTAAAAAATTACTACTTGACATTTATGATTTTGCTGAAATATCAGCACATTTTTTGTGATAAAGTACTTGGAAGCTTCTCAGTTATTTTAAATATAGGATTAATTGATTGACTACAATAACCCTGGTCTTCAATATTCCCTCTGACTGAAGCTCTGTACTGTACAGTGAGACCAGCTAATCCCCGTTCCCTCACCCTTCTCAGTCTCTTGTAACTACCACTGTGTTTTGAGTCTCTTTGAGTTCAACATTAATTTGTCATTCCCAGATGATCAGTGATGGTCAATATTTTCTTAGGAGTCTATTCGCTACTTGTATCCCTTCTTTGGGGTAATGTGTAAAGATACTAACTGCCAAAAGTCCAAAGACATTGTTTTCGGAGGAAACAAAAGCAACTTTCAAGTTAATGTGAAAATACAAGGCCTCAAGTATCCCAAAGAAAACCGGGCAGAAAGAACAGAGCTGAAGGAACAGCATTGTCTGATGTTAAAATATGGTGTAGAGTAGGCAACAGAGCATAGTACCAGAATAAAAGTAGATACTTTAACCAATGGAGTGCGAGACACAAGGTACAGAAATAAACAAGTCAGTTGATTTTCAGCTACTATGTCAAAACACCTGCTGAGGAAAACATAGACTCTTCAAGACTGGTGCTGGGAAAACTGAATGCAGATGTAGTAGAATGAAATTTGATCTTTATCTTACACTATGTACGGACATTAACTTCAATAAATTTAGATATAAATCCCTTTAAACTCTAAAACTATGCAAATAAACATGGGAAACATATTCCAGGTTTTTGTCTAAAATGAGGCTTTAGATCTGACCCGCAAATGCAAGGAAAATCAGAAATTTGCAAGGGGATTGCATTGCGTGTCAAAGTTGGTACTTAGGAAAGAGCATCCTAAACAGAGTGGGGGGGTGGGCTGTAACGGAGGACAGTATAGGAAAGAGTATCCTAAACAGAATGGGGGGATGGGCTGTAACGGAGGACAGAATGGGAGGGGGAGGGATGGGCTGTAATGGAAGATAGCATTTCCCAAGTATAAAGGTTACTAGTCAGAAATATTCAGATTACTCACATATGTTGCTCTTACACAAAACAAATGATCAATAAAGTGGTTAAAAGTTCATCTTTGTTTTTAAAACAATGAATTGGGCTGAGTGTGATGGCACACATCTTTAATCCCAGAGGAAGGCAGATCTCTGTGAGTTCAAGGACAGCCTGGTATACATAGAAAGCTAGAAGCTATCCAAGGCTACAAATGAGTTCTTTTCCAGGAACTAACTAACCAAACAAACAGAAACTTGACTTTTCCTCTCCTAAGTATTACTAAGCACACTTTCTCACTCTATGTCCTTAGAAATCTTAGCAATGATGATTATTTGTACTGAATGCAGATAGCTTGCTTTTACTGAATCTCCTCTAGATGCTTCTTATTGATTTGATGTGTGCATCCTCTGTTCTAATGGAGCTGCTAAGATATACTGCCATTACTTGAGTGCTGCTACGTTGACCAGGGCATGAAATGTACTGGATTGTTGAGAGTCAAGTCACTGACTGACTGCACCACAATTACTGCTCTACCAGGGCAGCTTCAAATTGCTATTGGGTTAAGGCATTCGGAAGAATATAGGAAGTGTCTCATAGAGAAGATGCCCTTTCTCCTGGGTAGTTAAGCTGCCCATCCCATCCATCTTTCCAAGGCATATTGAGTACAGCAGAGTAAAGCTAAAGCCAAAACTCAATGCATAGATGTTTACCAGAGCCAGGGAAATGTTATTCTGAGAACCAAGGCTCATGGATCATTTCATGGATGAAACATCTATTTCACTGATGTTTATGCCAAACTGCACCTGGTAATTCATATTGTGTATTAATCACACACAGATACGGATGAGGAGACAAATATTAAATACCTCTACATTTTGAAACAATTATGTATATTTTAAGTATTACATCCGTATGTGTAGAGTTGCCATACAAGTTATTAAAAAATAAGAAAATATACTTATTAGTCAAATCTTAGTTTAATGTATTTGATAGGTTTTAAAGTTAATGTTTTAATAGATATTCCTTTAGGAGTGCTTTTGCTCTCTTACCTAAGACTGTATACATCAATGGATGCATTACGAGTTTATCTTATTTTCTAATTCCCCTTAGAAAATGACAGCAATTAGAAGCTGGAAAATGCCTTGGCCACTGACCCACAAAGTTTCAGTATCAGAAGTCATTATTTATAATCATTGCCAGACTACAGTCAAGAACTCCCCATCACCGGCAGAGGAAGCCTTTTCAGAAATCTCTCTTAGAGATTTAACACACCACCTGTGAACTAGTCTGGCACCGGGCTATGTGGTCTCACTTCCCATCCCTGAATGCCATGAGCATCGTTCTTTGGAAGGTCTGGGTGCTTACAGCTAGGGAAACTTGAGAGAGAGAATACAGCTTCATTTGTCAGCATGGTAGCAACATCAACTTTTTGGCATGTCGACTTTGAATAGTAACAGAATACAGAGAAGGTGTTACTTGGGTTCCAAAGCCTTGCCCTGAAGAATATGAGAGAAAGCAAAATTTGCAATTCAATTGCTGAGTATCTTTTGCCAACTATTCTATTTAAAAATGAGGAGGGAGTTGGAATAGGAATTGAGTAAATGTTCACATGATAGAAAAGTTTGCTTATTTATTTTCATCTGACCTTCTTATTGTACTTCATCCTTCTCATTGCCCTGAATTCTCATTTTTACATTTCCTTAACTCTGTTCTAAAACACTTAACTTTATTTTTTCCCCAGATCTTTCTGTAGGAAACTTTTGTAAATTCACTGAACATTTAATGTCTGGATAATTTCTGAGATTCCAGACTGTTTCAATAACTGTAGTTATAAATATATAAGCATATTATAACTTAACATATTTTGGTTATTTTTAGAAATATAAACTATGTGCCAAAAACCTTAGACGATTTTAGAAAAGCAATTCAATGGACAGAAAGGCACCAATGGTACTGTTTTTTCACCTGCAATCAACACACTGGCCACTTCAACTACTTTTCCTATTGGTCACACTTTCCTAAGAAAAGTGACACATGCACATATGGACTTCTGAAAGCATGTTTACTTTTGTCATGTGCTGGGGTAGAGGGGAAATAACACCATGTAATCTCTACCACCTCCTCCAGCACTCGGATTCCGTGACCAGGCTTTCCATTAGAATGATAGATTCATTAATTTCCCATTCAGGTGGAGTGGAATATTAGATTTCACAGATTCAAAAACTCAAATATGACTTTGAGAATGCTGAATATGAAGAAGACAAGAGAAGCCAAAACGTCATCAGTTTCTTTCGTATTTGTCATTGTGATTGTTTTAAAGACTTTTGTGCTCTATACTTCAGTATTTCGCTCTGCTAGGTCAGCTTTATTTTACTAACAATAGGGGCTTGATGCCCCTATTTCAAATGTGCAAACTGTTTAATGGGAATTTCCAGGGATGTCTGAGTTGTTGTGGATGCTGGGTGATTCTGTTTGGCGTTTGGTGGCCATACAATAAAGCATTGTTAGATGGGCACCTATTCATCTTCCTGCTGTTCTCTTTCACCTACCTCCACTGCAAATCTTACTCGACAGATAAGGAAATCAGGTCTTTCTCAGCACATGGTAGTGTGCGTGGATCACATGATGTTGAATCTTCAACAGAGATATGACAACTGCTAGCCTTTGATCAAAGCATCCTTGCACATTAGGAGGACTGTGAGGCTGGAAGAGAGGAGGGTGAGTACACACATACGTGACCACATGCCATCCTCAAATATGGGTATCAAAGAGATGTCGGTTGAGTTCTCTGGAATGTGCCTCGATACAATTTTTAATTTTTAATTACTAGAAGAACATTTTGACCTTATATAGGTCACTGTGAAGAACATCTGAAAGACTGGAATTTGAAACATGATTTTATCACTGGCATAGACTTATTTCCTCATTAATCGTTTTGGAATTACCAAGAGCATGTAATGGAGAGGCAATCACAGTGTAGCCACGTCTGCAGGTCTAACGAGTTTTCTCTCTAAGCAGGTGCCTGTAAACTTTCATGCTTTCTTTGCTATAAGGCTTAGAAACGGAGGTGATGGCAAACATCAGAAGCCAGGAAGCATTTAAGAAATCACCCATGTAAAAATTTCCTCAAATTTTGAACATTAGCATATTACTAGAATTCCTGACAATTTCTGAGGCCCATTCCCAAGACTCTTGTTTCTCAGCTGTTATATCTTTAGATTGATATGGCCTGAAAGATAAGGGACAGAATATGCTTATTTGTTTTAAAATTTGATTTTATCTTTATTTTATGTGTATGTGTGTACACAAAGTGAGTGCAGGGATCTGAGTAGGCCACAAGAGGAAATCAGACACCCTAATGCTTGTATGCTTGTAACCAAACTCTAGTCTCCTGGAAGAGCAGGAAACTGTCTTAACTACTAAGCTATCTCTCTAGCACTAAATACATTTATTTTAAAATCATTTCTAGTGTCATGCCTATGGTATATTTCATACATTCAATTTAAACTCTTAAGGTGAAAAGAACTCATTCAGCTATTGATTACCAGGATGTATTTCCAAGAGTTCGCACTAAATGACAGTTGCTACCTTTCACTTTAAACTTCCCTAACATCTGTCTGTTTATCTGTCTGTCTATCTATCTATCTATCTATCTATCTATCTATCTATCTATCTAACATCTATCTATCTATCTATCTATCTATCTATCATTTATCTATCTATCTATTTATCTATCTATCATCTATCTATATTTTTTAATTTAGCTCGTGTGTGTGTGTGTGTGTGTGTGTGTGTGTGTGTGTGTGTGTGTATGAATGCATGCATGTGAGCTCAGTCATATGTACCACAGAACATATGTGGAGGTCATCAGTTCTTGGGTGCCAGTTCTCTCTTGCCATGTCATGGATCCTGGTGATCAAACTCAGGCCTCCATGCAAGCACCTCTACCCACTGCTGAGCCATTCATGAGCTCTGCTGTCACTTTATAGACCCAGGAAAAAAGTGTCCCTTGCACTTTTAATGATGACCTATCACTTTCTTCCTGGTAACTTTTTGTCCCTGATCTTCTCTGTTTTCCTTTTAGCCATTAACTTACTCACATCCCCTTTTTTTCCCCTTTGCTTTTAGCACTGAGGTCCTTGTAGAGTAGCCAAAGTCAGCCTTTGGTTGTTACTCAGACTCCATGGGCAATTTCCTCAATGTTGTCACTGTTTTCATGAAAGCAACCAAATGTATAGCAAATAGACCAGCTGGAAAGCTCTCCAGAGATAGACACATGCAAACAGGCGTTCCTCGACATGTTGTTGTGGGTCAGTGTGGTTCTGCTACCAGAAAGAACAGCCTACACCCATATGCACTGCTGCTCCCGTGCGGACGGCTTGCAGGAGCATCCGCATGGACTGGGCCGCAGCCAAATCTTGGCCCTCCTCACACACAGTGAGGCAGAGACATGATGCGACAGTGATTTGGAACACTGTTTGGGGCATGCTGTTTCTTGGCATACTTCTTCAGAGTGTAAGAACAGACTCTGCTAGGCTTCCTAAGATGCATTGTTTATTACAGAGTCAGTCTTTCAAAATGACTATAGCTTCAGAAGCAATTGGTTGGTTTACTATTAAACTTGGTATTGGAGACAGTCTGAAAATTTATTTTGGAAGCTTGTAACAAAGACTTCTGTTCAGGGGACAAACCCCAAGTTTTAAATTTTCTTCAGGATGTGAAAAAAGATAACTTTACCAATAGCATGAATCTTTGTGTTTAAGTAGAGAGGAATGTGAGGAAACATCATTAAGGTGCTTAATAAAGAGACATAGTTGAATGTGTTTTACAAACTGCTTTTGAACAAAAAATATATTACATGAGTACACAGTTCCATTCCAGTCTATACTGCTAAAATGTAATTTCTTAATAACATTTATACATTCTTCTTTGAAGATGATTGATATGAGCTAAAAATACGGGTACACTCAGGAAATGTCTTTTCATGAGGGATAGCACCATTAAGAAGTTACCATATTACTTTCAGCTTAAAAGAAATCTTTCTATTTCTTTATCACTATAGTATAAAAAATAAAGTTGAAAATGTATAAGAAAAAGTCCTCTCAATCTTCAAACAAAAGTATTTCTGTACAGGTAATGAGATTAGAAAGAGTGTCTTTAGTCTCCCCAGCAAATCCTTTCATAATCAGAAAAGATTCAACAAGTCTGGTTCTGGTATCATGTCTAAGGAGAGAGACAGCAGCATTTTTTTTTTTGGTCTTTTAGATTTATAATACCAGAATGGTCAACCAGAAGAGAAAATTATTAATTGCTTCTCAGTTCATGTGTCAAATCAAATGCTTTGTCTCATTTTGGAATGTCCACAACAGTACCGCAGATTCAGCAGACATCATGGACAACATGCCACTACCAACTCTAGGTCTTAGAGGCGATTCTCATGCCTGCTAAGAGATGAGTTGCAGGGAAGGGAGTATGTGAAGGTCTAGGTCTGACTCCAGCTCAGTGATGGGCTCTGGAGCAAAGCTGTGTGTCTCACTCCTCCCAAAGCCCCACATTTTTATGCTGGTCATTTCCAGAAGTAGAAAATGGGGAAGTGGAGGGCGCTCTAACTAGAAACGTGGAACAAGTGCAATGCAGAAGGACAGGGAGGGAGGAGGAATAAATAACACTTGGTTGTTTGAAGAAGCCTTAAGGAAAGATTATTTTCTATTTTTATATCTACCTAGTTACATATAATGCCTTTATACATATGCATATGTTCACAAGTGAAGTTATACCACAGTACTCCCCCAAGAGCCATATACCACCATCTAATAAACACCTGAGCACCAACCGGGAGAGTCCAAAAAACTCCTAAAACAATATAGATAATTGCCCTCGGTTGCCTTCTAGACATCAAAGTTAAGTTCCTATCGCTAATAAAGTATGTACTTGAGACACAGGACTTGAGCTCAATCTGACAGGACAATCTCTTCCCTGAGGATTAGCCTTCCTAGCACTGGAAGGTGCTATGTAAGCTGCCAAGGGAGGGAAGCAACCAACAGTCCTAGCCAGCTGTGAAGCCCATGAGCTCCAAAAATGACCAGCCCAGCAAGATGTCCCTAAGTGAGCCATAATAGCACTCACAGAAAAACACAACTTGTCAAAATGCAAAGATCAAGTGTTCATGGGGTGCTGAGCCCCAAACAGACACACCTGCAACAAAATTGCTGTTCCCATGGCTCAGGGACCATTGAAGAAGAAGGGGCAGAAAGACGGTAAGAACCAGAGGAACCGGAAGTCTGCTGTGAGTTTGTCTCTGAGCAGCGGTGGGGAAGCTGCATGCATGGGTCTTAACAATGCAGGACGAAAATAGACACACTGATTCTCAAGAAGAAAATCTCATGCAGGCCTCCTTCCCTAGACAAAGAACTCGTGGCAACTAATGACTGTTGAGAGAGGGGGAATTAACCTTCCCCAGGGATAAGCCCCTTAACTGGTTGTCCAGTACCAGGTGCTTAACTCCAGCATCATGTATATGCCTGCAACACTAAACACAAAGAGATATATATACATATATATATATATGTGTGTGTGTGTGTGTGTGTGTGTGTGTGTGTGTGTGTGTATGTATATGTATAATGTATATATTATGTGTGTGTGCTGCCTGTATGTATATAACAGTAAGAACGAAGACCATAATTTGAAGAGTCAAGGGTGGTAGAGTGGGAGGAATTTGAGAGAGTGAATATGGAGAGGATGGAGAGATGGAATAGAGGAAATTATATTTTATAAAATTTTAAAAAATTTAAAATAAGAAAGAAATCTAGAAAATAGAAGCTTAGAAATCTCATATCCTCTATAACATTAAATTTCAGAGACTGACTAAGTGGATTTTTTCATTTTCTCCAATTTTTAACATCAAGAATAAGGACTACTTGTGAGGCTTTCTTTTGGCTGGACAGCTCTGACAGATGAAGGTTGAATTAGCTGTGGAAGGCTGAGTTATCCTGTCGCACAAAGAACTTCACTGCCTTCCTGGTTGTCTACCATGCTGCCTGTCCAACAGCGATGCACGGTAAGCTGTTTGCTTCTTTCCTTTGAAAAGACCTATGCTGTGGATATCGCTCTGTATAAATAAACACTGATTGGCCATTAGCTCAGGCCTATCATTGTCTAGCTCTTACTCTTATATTTAGCCCATTTCTATTAATCTATACTTTGCCACGTGGCTCGTGGTTTATTGGTACCTTACATCTTCCTTGTCCTGGCGGAGGCTCTAGGCAGTCTCCCCCTCTCCCTTCCTGTTCCCTCAATTCTCTTCTCTGTTAGTCCCGCCTATACTTCCTGTCTGGCTACTGGCCAATCAGTGTTTATTTATACAAAGCAATATCCACAGCACTTCCCCTTTTCTTCTTTTTCAAAAAGGAAGGTTTTAACTTTAGCATAGTAAAATTACATATAACAAAACAATTATCGAGCAAGAATTACAGTTACAATATTAAAGAAGATATTCTATCTAATATTTGTGAGTTTAAGGTTCTATATCTAACTTATCTTTTACCATAACTAAGGAAAATTGTAACTATCTAGCTTCAGCTACATCAAAGACCTCAGAAAGATATAATATTACCTGAGAAACAGGAGAAGGATGCAAGCAACTTTTGGGAGTCTTGCAGGGTAGACAGAGACAGCTGACAGCCTGGACAGTCACCTAATGTTCCTTTGTAAAGTTGGGGCATTTGTCTTCAGCCCAAAGGGCTAGAGTCTCTCGGTCATCTTTTTCAGTGTCCTGTAGAATGTCTGGCAGTTTTCTCTGCAAAGCAGGAACCTGAAGGACCATTTTGTCAAACAAAGTTCAGTGGTCATCTTTCTATGGGTCCTGTATGTCCAGTCAATCAAGCAGTCCAGGCAAGAACAGTTTCTTGCCCAAATGGCTATTTTTGCCAAGGTGAAGATAAACTCCATATGGAGTGTCTTTGACGCCCATCCTCCTCTCTGAAGTAAATCGGTGCTGTCAGGAACAGACATATCTTACTGTCCAGAAAGTCTAAGTTTTTAAAATATTTTAAATGCCATATTCTGTAGGTCTTTGAAGCATTTGAAGATTACCTATCTATCTGAAATATATCTATGTATACCTAGAAGACTTAACTAACATGGCTACAAGTATGATTATCATAGATGACTAATTATTAGTCTATTTTTTAATTATCCATTACAATTTTAAATGAGCTGTACAAACATAACACGTTAAACAAGAGTAGAAATATACACCCAGTATAACAAAATTAACTTTAAGTTTGTATCAATAAACTAAAATCTATACCAATGTAAAACATTTTAAACAAGTTGTTGCTCTTTAAAATAGATTCAGCAATTTACCCTTTTATCCTATCATATCTATATCATATCCCCTTTTTTTCTTTAGAAAGAGATTGTATTTATAATCAACCTGTTTTAAATAAAAAATATTGGTTTTTTTCTGTCCCACACCAGAGGGCTCTTTTGATTTGGGACACAAGAATCTCTTAACCTTTTTTCTTTTTTTTTTTTTTTTAGCAATATGTCTGGGTGTAGAGAGGGAGTGAGCCGATTCCATCTCCAAAGCCAGTTTGGTATATTTGGGAATTTGGGCGTAGCTTCTCTTACTACTTCCTGCTGGAAGGGGGCACTGTATCTTATGGGGACACAAAGAAAATTTTAGGATTATGGAGTAGTCCGTGAGGGTGTATCGTCTGAGCCAGTTGCCTGAAACCATTCTGGATGTTGGATCATCTGGGCCTTGGTGTCATCGGAGACCTTCAGGGGGTCTTGGCTGGTCAAACCTGATGTATCTTAATCTGGAACAAATCCATAGCCTCTGGCTTTCTGTGGAAACAAAAGCAGAGCCTCCTTTCTAAAGCAACATATCCTTACATCCAAATTTTGAAGTCAAGGTACCTTTAAAATATACATTTTGGCATAACTCAACAGCTTTTACAATGAAATGTTTTTCTTTAGTTACGAATATCAAAGACAACGTAATCCAGATTCTCTGTGTGATAGCCATCTTTACGTGGCTTATTACCTTTACTGCTTCTTTTAAAGACTTTATTTTTAAAAACTATCTATTTGTTTATATAACTGTATATATTTCTTTTTAGACCCAGGCTGATAGGGCACACACACTGCCTGGTCACTGGTGTTTATTTCGTCGGGATGGAGGAGACACTTTGACAGTCTGTTTGGTTTTTAAACTTTTGCATATAGGGGACCCCTGTCACTTTTGTGGCCATCGACAGGTGCTGGGAACAAGTTAAGTCCCGCTCCTACCAGGAGAAACTTTCACGGACAAAAGTATAGCTGAGCGCAGGTGCATCAGAAAGATTATATCCAGGGATAAGGAAGAGGAAACCTCAGATCTGGAGACCCGAAGTGGGAAGTGCTGGGTTAGTGCTACTCAGTGAATCGTGATTCACAGTTAAGCAAAGTGACTACAAGTTACAGATCCAGGAAGCCACCTTGAAAGAAGCTGAGGGTAAAGCAACATTGTGCTATCTAAAAGTAGCCAAAGGTTGCTCAGTGTTAGCAATAGAAGATGAACCAAAAAGTCCTCTCACTTATAAATACAAGGATTTAAAAAAACTTTATCCTCTCATTTTAAATAGAATTTCATGAATGCTTCACGTGGCTATCAGACTACTTCTTGGACTGAAATTGGCCCTGAAACACCTTCTGAGTGTTTGGTTCTTCTTTTGGCAAACTCAAAGTGGGCTTGCTTCAGATGGTATGTATCTATAGTTTGTGGGGTCCTCATGACTTGAACTGTAGCAGAAGCTTGAGGCTCTTGTTTTTGACACTTTTTTTTTTTATTTTAGGGGAACTTTTTCAAGGCAGTCATCTTGAAGACACTCTGATGAAACTCTGAGTTTTAAGATATTACTGCCTGAAAGAAAGTTGTAAGTTTCGTTCAGTAAATCTTAGGAATACATCCAGGTGAATTATTCCAGGTCAGCAGAAAATTATGCCATTCCTAGTGAAAACCACATACCCTGTAAGTGCACAACAAAGGTCTTGTTGCCTGAATATTTTGCTTCCCTAAGCACATTGTCATTTTAGACAACAAAGCAGATACCCACGTGGAGAACCAGGCTCTAATCTCGGGAGTTTCAGACAGGGTAACTCCTGCCTGGACATTGTTTGCCTCTACTCATAACTCCTTTTCAATTTTCCTACAAAAGAGCCACCATCTCGGAAGGACAAATGCTCACTTGTAAATCGTGAGCATTGTTTATCTTCACTATGGAAAGCAGTGGGAACTAGGGCGGTCCGTTTGTTCCACTTTTGATGGGTCATATTGGTCTAATATTTTGTGGTTTTAAAAAATAATTGTGCATGCCTTTTGGGAAGATATTAATTATAATGTTTGCCTTCAATGCCCCTGTCGGAGAGAAGGCCTGTCATTCTCTGCACTTTCCTTTCTGGTGGCTAGGAAATGATTCATTTATGTTGTCTCTTCTCCCTCCTGCAGGGTCTGCCCTGGGAAAGTGGAGCTGCAGTGTCGGCCCTGCCTCCAAATGCCAGTGTGGCGAGGCCTTCTTCCTCACGCCGCTCGGTGTGTGCTCACGCTGTGAAAAGTGTCACAGCGACACTCCCATTCTGTGTCGGCTGGACGGTATCTGCTCATATTCAAATCCTGGATTGACTGCAATTCAAACCTGGTTATTTGTTTCTTTATCAATTGTCACGAAAATAAAAAGAATATTTTAGTACTGTGTTTCAGAGCTCCCAAATAGGCAAACAATTTCTCGACAAATCTATACCATTCCCTTGTTGGAAGTCTCAATTTTTAAATCAGCAGGTGAGACTGTATTTTATTAAGTGGCTCATTCTAATTCAGTTCCCGGGGTGGGCTTACTTATGGAGGAATTCTATTGCTATCCCAAGAGAACTATTTAACCTCTCTGGACTTAGAAAATGCCTCTGCATACCTGCTATCTGATTTCAAGCCATGGAACGAGAAGCTTCTGTTTTGAAATCAGATTTCTCAGAGCTGCTGATTCTGACAACGGCTATACTTTATTAAAGAACAAATAAGAGAAGAGAAAGAAACAGAGCTTTTGAGCATTACTGATGTCAGGTTAGGCCATCTACACATGATGCCAACTGCTAAGCAGAAAAGGAGATGGTGGTGCATTCTGGGTCTTCTGGATGTACAACTCAGAGACTGAGAAAACTCAAAGGAATGTATTCAAACCATCTTGAGGAGCAGAGAGAGAAGTTGGGAGAAAAGGAAAAACATCAATAGATATGTCTTTAAAAATGTGTTTTTAAAAATTATTTTGGTTTGTGCAGAGATTTTGTTGTTTGTTGAACATGAATATAATTGATTTAATTCATGTATTCTTTTCGTAAGCATTTTGGGTTGTTTATTGCAGAATACTTGGGTTATAACTTGCTATTTTTTTCCAGTTCATTCTTAGGTTATTCACTGACTTTCTGTGTATGTGTGTAAGCACGCATGCATGCACTTGTGTGTGTGTGTGTGTGTACGTACACTTTATTTGTGTATGTGGAATATGTAATTGTTCATATGCATATATGTGTGTGTGTGAGGGCACAAGTGAGGTGATATTATTAGAAGTGGTTTTAACTGTCTTTCTTTGATCCAGCTCATCACCTTTATTTTTTGGGACAGGGTTTCTCACTGAACCTGAAGGACATCAATTCAGCTAGTCTGGATGGAAATGAGTTTCAAGGATCTACCTGTGTCTCTACCTTCTACTCTCAGGGCTGGGATTAGAGGTATTCACTACGGTGCCCTCCTTTTTTATGTTGGTTATGGGGATCTGAGCCAGAGGCAGAGAGCGTACACTGGGAATGGTGGTGAGTCATTTGAAACCTCAAAGCCTGTACACAGTGACACACCTCTTCCAAAAGGCCACACCTCCTAATCCTTCCCAAACAGTTCCATCAAACTGGAATAAAGTATTCAAATATATATTAGCCTACAGAGGTCATTCACATTCAAACTACAGCACGACTATAGACAATAAGCTCCTTCCTTCCCTTTTCTATCTTCCAGAGATTACTGCACTGCTTGGATCATGGCTTTCAAGAAAGACAGGAGCATTCACCTGAGTCTCACTCTTTTACCTGGCTGGTCCTCCTTCTATTGCTCTTTTCTACTTACAAAATCTAGGGATTATGTTGGGCCCACCCATTTAATCCAGGCTAACTGCTGTCATTTAAAACCTATTGACTATGTTTCCATCCGTTACCTTATTTCTCTCTTGCAGTATAACATGATATACTCATGGAATTCAAAGAGTAATACATAGACCTCTTTGCAGAGGACTTATATTCTGCTTCTTACACTTGCCTGCATTTTTTAAAGATGGTTCTCTTGTGTCCTCAGACACTATATAGGTAGTCTTGTGCTTGCCCAAGATAGCTGCTAGAATGTGAAGACTGCTGTACTCAGCCTAACAGAGAACTTGAAATTCTGGAACCATTGTACTGCTGCAAATGGGTAAGTAGATGATGCAAGACAAACATCCACATAGAATACCAATCTATTCAAACAAAGTTTATAGATGGTAAAACACATTTGATTAATTGTCCGGAAATCAGTTACCATGCTCACTAGACATAGACTTTATGTTTGTATTAGCCTTTTATAGATTTCTTCAAAAACAAGAACTTTTTGGTGGCTGTCTGTCATCTTGTTACTTAAAGATTATTAAACATATTAAATGGATGACCCTAGGGGTTCACTGGGTAGTGGCGGCCTTCAAGTGGTTTAGCAGTCTAATGAAAATCAGGTGTGCTCTTTAAACACAGTGGAGGAAGATTTTTACCGCAGGTTTGGGAGTTTCATTGGCTATCAAAAGAGATTAACCAGAAAGGGTCACCCAAATGCTCTCTAGTGCAGGGAGGGTCCACATTTTTCAAATGGAGATGAACCAATTATAGAGGGCAGACACCTGCAATGACTCTATCTTTGTTGTTTTCTTCTGTTCACTAAATAAAGAATGTCTATCACTGTTTCTCCAGCATGTAAATCTAGATCTTGACAGCCAGCCTGCTCTCTCCAGATGCCTGGGATGGAGAAAAGAATGAGTTGTTAGCCTTCATGGAAATGGCATCGTCATAAATGTCCTGTTTGGTGCTATGTCACCAGCAGGTCCAATTCTGTATTTCTGAAACCCATTTTCCAGTTAATGTTTCTCAAGCATGCTTTTCTGGTTGTAGAGTTGAAAACATTGGTTTCTATCATTGCTTAAGGACAATTCAGGTACACAATGTATGTCAGGCTTATAGTTTTCCAAAGCCAAAACTTGCAGTTTGGATCCAGAAGTCCCACCAGTATTGCCTCAGACAAGGTTTCCTGGGTTGATTTATATCCATTAACTCTCTTAAAGTTTAAATATTATTCATGTTTCTGACACATATCTCAATTTTTACTTTTCCATACCTCTTACTTGAATACTTTGATGTGATTTTCTATAACACTAATTCTTTTAACTCTATTTCAAATCGATCACAACAGATAGAGAGGAAGCAGCATATTTGAAATATTAGAAAAGAGAAAAAGGAAGGCTCGCCGGGCGGTGGTGGCACACGCCTTTAATCCCAGCACTCGGGAGGCAAAGGCAGATGGATCTCTGTGAGTTTAAGGCCAGCCTGGTCTACAAAGTGAGTTCCAGGAAAGGCGCAAAACTACACAGAGAAACCCTGTCTCGAAAAACAAAACAAAAAAAAAAAAGAGTTTTATGTTGGTTTTAAATGCATAATTTTCAGGGCAAAATGCAAATAGGAAATATCTATGTAAAAAGGCCTATAAAATACATCAAATGATAATTCTATACCAGGAGCCATTTCAACGTGTCACAAAATTCTAAAGCAGCGGCTAATAAACTTTAAGGACTTATTTTTTGGATGAGTCAATGTAAACATGAAACATGTAAACATGAAACACGTTGAAGAGGGCTTACAGGTTATAGCCAGAGTTGTTGCGGCAGATAGAGCCAAGTGCACTTAACACCATCAGGGTGTTTCATTTAAATCAATAACTGTGATGTGTAATAAATGAAAGCCTTGTTCTACATTTTAGACTTTTTAGTCTCCCAACAATAACCTTCACAACACTTTGGTGACCAAAGATATTTTGATGACCAAAAATAGAGTCCCTGGTTTGACTGGCCAAGGAAGTAGACAAGAGAGAGAAGTCTTGAAAAAGATGAAAAGGAGACAAACATGAAGGGACATTTTCCTCGTCACTGAGAGCCATCGAGGGAACTACAGTCAATCACGTGCATTACCTCTGAAAGTTCTTTAGCAAAACTAAATAAATAAATCAAATAAAAACCCACAACAATCCTGAATGTAAAGGGATACACAAGTCCCTATAATATAGGGCACAGGGTCATCATTTTCCTGCAGTGATTTTTTTTCCACACACAGAGATGAGAATCTGCAATTCTGTATTCTCAGTCCTTATGATAAACTTTCTAAAAGGTTAGCTCAATAAAGTTGGATTCGTTTTAGAAGTGATCATCATTTTAAATGTGAGTACATAATAGCAAGTTGTTCTCTACTCTTCCTATTTCATTTCTTTGTCCTTATTTCTCTGTTCTTACTTTTCTCAAGTCATGAAGCATGTTATTTATGGATTGATATAAACTTTTAAAAACTTCCAGTTTATTACTTATCATACTTCTGGAAGATGTATTTTAGTAGAAATTTTTATTTTAGTAGAAATTACCATATACCTATTTGATGTACTAACCATGCTGTAAGTTTGAGTAAACTGATGGCTGTACTCTCATGAAGTTTCCTGGTTCTGTCAGTCTGGTGTTCTTTTTTTAATCATTAAAAATGAACTTGAAGGTACTTAGTCTCAACCAGAGTGAATGACTGGATCCAATGAATCACTCACATAGACAGAGTGAATGACTGGATCCAAACAGTCACTCACATAGACATTCATTACATGACTGGTCACCAGTTAAAGACGACGTTTGTTTTCACCCAGATGTATTTTCTTGAGAAAATCCTTTATTGTCATGCAGATTTGCTTGAATTTGAGCTTTTCTATGCCCTTAGGCTTCAGTGTTTTGTATGGCACACAGAGCCTGCAATGTCCTTGTGCATGTTTAATATAATTTTAAAAGCCAAAATTTTAAATATAGAAGACTGCACTTTTCCTTTAGTTTATCTATTTTGTGATATTTGATAATCTACTCATTTTAACATATGCGTCACCTTACCAAAATATTTGTAAGGGCTAAAGTCTTAGGATAAATATTAAAATTAAATGTTAAATAACAACAAAGAAGAAAAATCTCATTTGGCTGTAGTCCGTAGGAAGAAAAGGACAGGAATACTTCATCCTAGATCTCACATTTCTCACAATCTGTCCTTGCATCTCCTCTCACATCTGCCACATTCCACACATCTTAATGATTATCAAGTCCCCAGATACCTACCTAAAGGAAAAAAAAAAAACCTTTTCTATGAATGAATACCATTGTCAGAGAAACAGCTTCATCTATGGCATACACAAGAGCAGAATTCACTGTATTTTTAATCGTATTTTCAGATCTAATTGCCTCAATCAAGTCTCAAAACAGTAGTCATCAACCCTTTGATAAGCTCAGTTAGGAGACTCTATTTATTGTAACTTAAACCAGAAACGTGGCCCAATCTTGGCAATAAGAATGCCAGTACTCTTGCACGAGCTCATTCTTACTATAATACACATTTATAGACACATGCAAGTGCCCATGTGTAGGTGCATAGGCAGCATAGACACGCACATGCACGCCCCCCCCCCCCACAGTTGGGGGGAAGGGAGCATCTGAGATCTTAGGCAGTGAATACGGAAGCAAACATTCGGTTTACCATCTGCTAAAGATGGAGATGATCTAGGGACATTGGCTCCTTTTGCACTATGAACTTCATTTGCTCCAGGAGGGGTGCTCACAGTAAAGTCTACAATACTTCTGTCAGACTCAGAATTAAGACTCTAAGTTGCATCAGAGAAGAGCTTCGGGAGCTGTCTCCCGTCTTGGTTGAGAGGCCAAATAGCAATGCTTTAGCAATACGAGCAAAGCAGGGTCAGGCTCTCCTCACACTAACTGCAGTTATGCCCAGATTTCTTCCACCTTTGCGATCCTACTCTGTACTGAATAAGACAATGGAAAGCCAAACACAGTGACATGAATGGACTTTACAAGCATAACATGGAGTAATAGAACTGAAAAAAAGGATTAAAAACTAAAGGATTTCATGTCAACACACAAAATACAATATGGTATTTAGCGATATATGTTAGGTATTAAAGCTCGCAGTGCCAATCACGAAAATACTTATATTCATGCTCTAGATAATGGCTCTTCTGCTGGCAGAAAGAAGATTGAAATATATCTTGAGACTGTCACTACCATTTTCCTATTTTGTGCAATCAGTTTGTGATAAATCACCAAGTGAATTCTTTGTTTACATGAATTCTCTGTTTATACTGAGACAATTACGGTATCCACTGGGTTGTATTCACATTAAACGTCTTGAAGTTACTGACAGGTACTTCCTGGTCTTCATTTGGAAACAGACCACTTTCTCTCTTGCTCATTTTGCTACAGATACATGAACTTGTTTGCTCTTCTTTTAAAAAAAACTACTACCAGCTTCAGAATCTATGCAGGTGTTTGGCCTTTTCCCCCAGCCATTCACTTCTACTGGTTTGTTGCCTAATCATTTCTGTATTCTTCAACCTCAAGGTAATGACCCTTTTCCCAGAGATGCATTCCTTGACTAGTCATTACTAACTGATACCCTACCAATTACTCCATAACACATTGTTTGTTCCTTGTTTGTTAAAAGGCTTCAAATAATAAAACATTATATGCTTAACGTATCTTTCAACTTGTATAAGACCTAGATGGCAAATACACCGTTCCCCTTCATTCTCAATATTGTTCATCATCAGAATGAACCATGTATCAAGAAAAATTATTTGAGGTGGAACTTTATGCAACTATTAAAGATTATTCTACTGTCCTACAGTGGTAGGGGTTGCTTAAGATCCCAATATACAACTCGGTTAGCACAACTATGCTGCTAGGCAATAAGGATATTTAGGTAGACCAGACCTCTAGCATTATCTTAGATTTCTTTTACATGTTTTTAATGCCAATTTTGAAAATGACAGTTTACTTCCTGTCACATCTAAATGTAGAATTTCTTTTAGAGATATTATGAAATTAAAAAATCTCATTTAGGTGGTGATTGAATATGAAATGTCCTCCCAAAGGTCATGTTTTGAATAGTTCTCCCAACTCCCAGCTGGTAGGATTATTTTTAGGATTGTGGAAACTTAAGAAGTGGGACTACATGAAAGAAGGAATGGGCTGGAGACAGTCGGTAAGATATATCAACCCTGGCCATCCTTCTGTTACCTTGGGCTTCCTGTTTCGCCATGAAGTGAACAGCTTCCTCTCTAATGTTCCTACCACTACGATGCTCTGCCCAAGGAACTGGGCCCAAGCAGCCATAGACTGAGCCTTCTGAAACCGGAAGTCAAAACTAAGATTTTCTCCTTTAAAGAAACCTTTATTTTTATGTATATGCATGTGTGCCTGTATGAATGTATGTGCAGTGTGTGTGTGTGTGTGTGTGTGTGTGTGTGTGTGTGTGTGTGTATGTGTGTGTATGTCTGTGTCTGTATGTGGGGGGTAGTGTTGGAGAAGCCAGATGAGACCATCAGTTCTCTTGACTCTGAAGTCTGAACTTGTTTGTGGGTCACCACATGGAGGCTAGAACAGAACCCACATCCTCTGAATGAGCAGCATGCACGTCTAACCACTGAGCAACCTCTCTAGCCCCTCTTTCCTCTCTTAAGTAGTTTTATCAAGCCTTTCACCAAGAATTGCAAATCAGTATTACAGAAATTTAGCTTTGTAATGGAAATACTTTATTTTACTTTTATTTAAGGAATTATATATGCTGTTTGTTGAACTTTGTGTTTCGATTAAGACTAACTTTTATGTACTTCTCTAGAAAACTATATTTACCTTACTATACAGATAAACGATTGATCTTTAACATGATACACTTTGTTTTTTATGGATTACTGATACTTTTGACACTGCTCCTCCTTAAAATGTTTAAAATAATTAAAATAATTAAAAATTTACCACTGTATTTATTTGAATTTTGGTTATTTTCCAGTGTCTTCTTTAGTGTTTGACATTTCTTTGCTCAGATCAGTTTTTTTTTCACTACCTTTTGTTTAAGTTGAAATACATCTAATGAGTCAAGGGGCCTTGCCATCACTTCCCAAGCATCAGTATCACCCAGTTGGATTAAGGTAAATTTCCAAAGGTCTACGCTGCCACACTGGCTTCAGATAAATGATTGTTATTTTACTGAAGGACATGGTTGGGTGAGGCTTGATGTCTTCACACAGGTGGTGGTCCAGGCTGACTGTGGGGTTTTCATGTACTCTGCTTCCAGAAGTTTCTTTTGCCATCATGCCAACAATCGAAGTTTAAAAAGTTTCAGTATCAGAAGAGAGAACAGTGATATATGTGCATGTAATTTAGCATTTTAATAAGACCCTGAACAAGACAATGTACTTGTTGTTCTTTGGTTTTGTCTTATCTGCTGTTGAATTAGCATTTCTTCACAGAACTAACACTGCGCACAACCCTTAATGTATACACACACACACTCACACACACACGCACACACACACACACACACACATACACGTACATAATCTTGCAGTTCTTCACACTACAAGTCAAGTTTATGCATATATTTCTAACTAGAATTATTACTTTTCAGTTGAATTATCTTCTTACTTATATTTTATTTTATTTTTTTTGAGTCATACCTAGATTGCTGGTGTGTCACGACTGGCATCCTTCTATCCAGTTAATGTGAGACAGCTTATCTTTATATTGAAGTGTTTTATAGATTTTTTTATTGCACCATTAAGAGTACTTTGATTTCTGCAATATTCCAAGATTTTCTTGTCATAATACATAACATTCCACAGTCCCACTTTCTGCTAAGCCTTAGAGCATTCACCTACATCCAGTTTTCTGCCTCAGAAGGCCAGGTAATGAGATGAGCTTCAGAAAAAGAAATTGCCGGTTTAGTTTCTCACATTACAGCCCAAACAGATTGTTTTTGCTGCGATTGCTGGCCAATGCTCAGCTCACACATATTTCCCCTGCTAGGCAAGCATTGCCAATTTAGTGTCCAGTAGTGAGCTTTCTGCTCATAAATGTCATTTGATTTTTGGTTTTTAAACTGAAAAATAAAATGTTTCTTTCAGAATACTACACATTTTAATGGAAATTGTGTGGAATTTTTCAAGTACTTGATAAAGTAAAAAATTTTCCATTCATGGCACAGTAGGCCTATTTTCGTATTAATAAAAACTGTTAAAAGATTTTTATTATTAACAGGAACTATTTGGGCAACAGCGCAGAATGATTCCAATTCAGGTAAATCCCAGTTTGGAGTCTAGTTTGCACAAATTCTCTATATTTTCTATGACTTTTCACTCATCCAAAATGCATGCACATCACATAAAAATACTGTTTGGGCTTATCACCTCATTTTTGATGATATGAAACGGAATGCTAATCTCTGGAAACTATGTCTGAGGTTGACATGGAGGAAAAAGGGACAACCATGATTAACCTGAGCTGAAGCAACAGGAACAATGCTTATGTATGGATATGTATATTTAGAATTCTATTCAGTGATGAAACTCAAAGGTTTCTGAACATGTCAATAGTAGCAAGGATTTCCCAGCCTACTGGTTTCTTATCGGCCAGGTGACGTGATTGCTGCTAACCTCAGGGACTAGAAACTCCTCTTAGCAGCGGTCCCACAAGTTGTTTGACTGGAATTTCAAGCCCCCACTTACAACATCTTCGTGGCTGTAATTGTCACAGTCTCTTGGGTTCCCACCTTGTAAGACAGGTGGTACAAGGCAGAAGGCTCTGCCATAATGCCATGACTGTCTCAATCTTGTTGTGCAGCAGGTGACAGCCAGGACTCCAAGTGCTCCCCCACTTCACTCCATCTTCAGCTGCTTGCCTGGGTCTTAACAAAAAGATCATTGGTCTGTTTGAAATCATTTTTCCAGTCTTATATTTAATAATGTGTGAATATTAATGTTGATTTAGGTGGGATAAGCAGATGATAAAACCAGTGGAATATTTAAGGAAAAAAAAAAAAGAGTGACAGGCTAGGCAGTGTTGGTGCATGCCTTTAATCCCAGCACTCGGAAGGCAGAGGCAGGCAGATCTCTGTGAGCTCGAGGCCAGCCTGGGCTACAGAGTGAGTTCCAGGAAAGGCGCAAAGCTACACAGAGAAACCCAGGCTCAAAAAAAAAAAAAAAAGAGTGACTGAAACCTAGATTAATTCTAGAGCTTACTATCGGATATTCACCTACTGTACCTGAAATATCTAAGTGAGATATTCCCCCTCTCTCCCTCTTAGAGATGATATCATCAGGCCAACAAATGAGTAATTAAACATTTATTGTTTCGTGTGTGTGTGTGTGTGTGTGTGTGTGTTTGTGTGTAGGTACATACACCATGATGCGTGCCTGGAGTAAGGGGACAACTTTGGGGAGTTAATTCTATGCCTTCACCTTTATTCACCCCTGCATTCCAGGGTTCACACTCAGTCGCCTTTACTCACAGAGCCATTCCTCTGCCCCTGCATAGAACTTAAGGTTTATCCTAAAGGAGTTAAACAAGTTGAGCAATTATTTACTTCTTTGGAGTCATTTGGTTTTTACCTCAGTGATGTCAAATACATACATATGTGCATGAATTAGTATTGTCAATGCAGCACGACAAATTTAGAAGTCAATAAAACACAATGTACAAGTCCAAAACAAACTAAGAACAACGTGAACTATGTTACATAGGCTAGGGTGTTTCCTAGTGGTAAAAACCTTGTTTAGCATGTGTAAGGCCCTGAACTGTTGGATCCCCAGAACTCATATATCTGTGTGCACAAGTGCGTGTAAACACACACACACACACACACACACACACGCACACACATGCACATATGCACACACAAGTGCACACACATACACACCCATGCATACTCACACATGCACATACACATGTAGCAAATAAATAAATAAACAAACAAATAAAAAACAACAATTTAAAGATGGAACAAATTAGAACAACAACAAAATTAAAAATTAAAACAAAAAAAACAAATTTAAAGATGGAACAAATTAGAACAAATTCAAAGGTGGAAACCTTTGACTAGTACAGATCTGTTAATTAATTTTATAAGAATTTAGCTAAAATTTTAACACTAGCTGTTATTTACTGCTAAATATTAACTATAATCAATAGGATATAAGGCACTCTTTGGTTATGATCTGCTCATTTGGGGGACTGTTTTTCAAAGTCACAGGAGTTGCCTCAGGATGGTGGGGAGCCCAACTGGCAAAGAAGTGAAAAACGAAACGAAACAAAACTTAAGTGAATTCCCTCCGTCCTTTGATTCTGCATCCGGATCAAAGTCGGCCAGGCATATATGCTTTTCCCCACCCCCTTTTAAACATCATTTTATATTTTTTGAGATTGTAATATAGTCATATTATTTTACCCTTCTACTTCCTTTCTCCAAACCTTTCCACAGCCCTTCTGGCTCTCTTAGAAGTCCATGGCCTCTTTTTTCCTCACTTGTTGTGGCATGCATAAACGCTTATCAGTCATGTTCACTGACACTCAATTTATAATAGACAGGAGACCCAAGCAACCTAACTGTTTTTCCACTGATAAATAGATAGTGAAAATGTGATTTGTACACACTATGTGATACAATTAAGCTATAAAGAAAGGGGAACTGTAATCAGGATCGATTATATGAGAAAAGAATCTACTTTTAATAAAAGAAAGAAAGAAAAATGAAATGAAATTTTCAGTAAAATGAATGTAACTAGAAAAGATCATGTTGTGTGATGTAACTCAGGGCTAGAAAAACAAACATTGCTCAAAACTTCAGATGTGAGGACATATCCTGGTGTAACTACAGAAACCTGGAAATTAAAAAAGGACCATTGCCTGGGGTGGGAGGTGGGGGGTCAATCGAGAGGAGAGTAACAGAGTACAAGTGATCTGACTGGGGAAATGGGAGACGGTGAAGGAGTTTGACTAGGTAGTGGAGAGAGTTAAATACAGAAGAAGGAGAAGTAAGGTAACAGTGAAGATGTCAGCAAACGTCATACGGATCATACTATTAACTATTTACCTTAAGAAAGCCCTTGTAATACAGGTAATTCTGTGCATAAACATACATACATATACAGTTGAAATGAAAATTTTTCATCTGAGCTGATAATGCTCCCTCCAACAGCCAAAGACCCTATTACAAAAACCTTACCACCAGACATGAGAAAGTCATCTTTTGAGTTGTTGGTCATGGATGTCCAAAGACTCCCCAAACATTACAGATTATTGCTATTGGCCTTGTTTGCCCCCCAAGAAGTAGATGTTAAGTCTTTACTAAGTTGAAGATGCCATTTAATTGAGACACAGGGTCCAGAGCCTCCTGAGCTGGAACTGACTTGAATACCTCCTCCCTGTGAGCCAATTTGCACCATCAAGGTCCAAAGGAGGGAAGCAATGAACAGTCATGGCCACCTATGATGGTTATGAACCAGAACAATCAACATGGCATGATAACCCAGTAGCGGCATGCATACCTTGGCATAAACCTACTGTAGGTTTATATGTATGTAGACCTACTCAACAAGAGAGAAATCATGCCTGATACTATAACCCAGGCACCTACCCAGAGATAGTGATGTCATAGATCTTGGAAGAGAACCACCACTTTACTAAACCAGTGTAATCCTTAGCTACAGTCTAAATATTTGCCATTACACTCACACTTAAGTTCTCACTCTCCATCAAGGACAATTCTCTTTGCAACAGACGAAGGCTATTATAGAAAACAACGTCCAATAAAACGCGGAGTTGCTAAGCTCAGTCTCAGTGGATATATCCACAACAAAACTCCTCCAACTAAGGCTTAAGGAGTATTGCAGAAGAGGGGTGAAAAGATTGTAAGAGCCAGACAGTCTGGAAATTTGCTGTGAGATTGTATCTTCTAAGAATGTTGGAAGCTACACTCATAGAGTCTCACCAGCATGACTGCCTAAACAAGAATTGAACAACAACACAATAGACATGCTAAAACATATGAGGGGAAGAGCAACAGGCTTCAACCTACACAAAGAACGGCAGGCATCCGAGGAATGCTGGGAGTGGGGGAAATAGTCTTCCCCAGGTTACAGCACACTAATGGTTATCCAACACCAAAGGAGCATCCCCGAAAACAAACATACAACTCAACTAGTACACGCTGGTCAAGTTGTAATAGGAATATCTGTTCTTAAGAACCATCATGCTTAATTGGAAATCACATCAGCTTTGAATAGAGCTGAGTTTTCACCCTTATGTAAGCTATGCACCCAACAGAACTTAATATAGTTTCAGCTCCCTCAACTGTGAAAGGTTTATGAAAGTAAGCACAAAAGTATCTCTAGGATACGCTCGATTTTTCCCTCAGCCTCCCAGTCTCCCAATCCTCAGCCATCACCCTACAAATTTACTGGGCTAGTAATTCTCTTTGCAGCTAAATCTTGTGCAACAAGGTAAACTCTGTTTGCTGTTCTTGCAGGTTTTCAGGTTAGTGAGAAAGTCAGAAACAAAAGCAGTATTGTCATGTTACTATCTTGTGATTTCATATGGTGATCACTTTGCAAATATTCTCATCGCCTTGCATTTGTTTAGAATACTATAACCACTCACCTTCTTGATTAAGCAGTTCATTGTCATGCTGCAGGTCTCTCTGTAATTCATACTTAACTCCTTTAGTATTTTCAATAAGATTTGATTGCACCTCATTTGTCTTTATTTATCATCAGAACTTCTCAACTTACGTCACCTATATACATTACTCCAATTACTGGCTTAACTTTCTTTCTTTTCCCTTTTTTCCTTAAATTTACCGTATTTCTTGACATCTAATATTACAATATTAAAGAAAATAGATTAAATAATTAAAGGATATGATTAACTTTGTATTTGGAGGGTATTTGAATCGAGGCACTTACAACTATTGTCACGATCTCGAACTATACTTCCTACTAATCTGTAAGAGGAAAAGACTTTTAATAGTATAGAAAATGCTTATAGGCATTTCATATTTTCATACTTCAATTAATTAAAGTCTTTGCCAGAAAATGATGTGGTATTATAAGCTTTCATCTCAGACATTTAATTCAAGTTTTAACATATTTCTAATGTATGACTGGGCATATTAATTGGGGAGAGTCAAATAACAGTAAAGGTTAAAGACTCAAAGATGTTCTCAATGAAAGATGAGCCTTCGGCTGCTGAGCGTGCATGTGGAAATGAAGAGCTGGAACTTCTCTTTAGAGAAATAGACTTAGATGTATACAAACAAAATACATATCCTTATCATGTACAGTAGCAAATATCAACCCATAAGTGCTCTAATTAGTAAAGAAAATTTAGCATCTGTAGTTGCCATGAATTAAAAGTACTAATGACCAGTTGAAAGCAAGTGAGGTGTTTCAGTTTTCCATTTCCCACTCCACCCACTGTGCTGCATTCTCAGTAAGATAACCGTGTCATTAACTTATTTTCTTTTCTCTTTTCAGATCGTCTTACTTAAAATTTCATATAAACTCTCTACTTTTCTGCCATTTAAAGATTCAGATATTATAACATGTAGATGCTTCTATTACCTCAACTCGTGTGTATTAGTGAACTTATATAAAAATTCTACTGGTTTCATGCTTTAAGAAAACATATAAGTAATTTTTG
Organism: Peromyscus attwateri; assembly: GCA_902168425.1. NCBI lineage: Eukaryota > Metazoa > Chordata > Mammalia > Rodentia > Cricetidae > Peromyscus > Peromyscus attwateri. Next base: position 11,386 of record CABHPP010137023.1, on the reverse strand, counting down.
CATTAAAATATGAACTTTTCTAATTTTAAGAGTTGTAAACTAATTTTAGAAACTCTAAAAATTAAAATCTTTTAAATTTGTTATTTCATGTTTTGAAAATTATTGCTTTTCATTTTTAGTTTACATGTGCATATTAAAAATAAAATATTAATACCCTATGTAGTTTCATACTAAGCTTACTTCATGTACTTCTACATCATACACATTCTCAGATATTACTGAAATTCTTAAACCTGTCAATTCCTTTTTTCTTCCTCTAATTCTGTGGATCGATATCAGGATTTTAATCATGCTAGGCAAGCACTCAAACCCCTGAGTCCATTCCCAGGCCACGACCAGGATTTTCACTTTCTTTTGGGTTTTGCAGTGTTTAGAACTGAACATAGAGACTCATGTATGCCAGGTAAGTGCCATACATTAAATCATGTCCCTAACTCCTCTGCTCATGATTAATTTTTATGGATTATGTTATTTGAAAGTTTTATTATGTGTACTATAAATAATATATAATAATATACAATATACATTCTGTTTACTCCCTCCCCCATATTCCCCTACTAATCTTTCCTCTTTCTATGAATTCTTTCCCAGATTCATAACTTTTGTCAATCCACTTTTATAACTATACCCTGATATAACTAGGTGGTGGTGACACCTGTCTTTAGTCCCTGCACCCAGGAGGCAGAGGCAAGCTGATCTCTATGATTTTGAGGCCAGTCTGGTCTGCATAGTGAGTTCCAGGACAGCCAGGGCTACAAAAAGAAATACTGTCTGGAAACAAAACAAAACAAAACAAACAAACACCAACTCCTAACCATAACTATACCCTGATTAATTTAGTGGTATTCATCAATTTAAATATTTACATTATTTGCCTACATGCAATGAAAATACTTGTATACAAATTATATTCTGTATACTACAGTTCTTTTATGATAATAGCTAAATTAAAGGAGTGAAATATCCTTCATAAAAGATATTTCTAAGATTATTGCTTTACTTAATAGTAAAAAAAGTATGTGTTCAATGGCTAGTAAGAATACAAAGGGAAGCCGGGCGTTGGTGGCGCACGCCTTTAATCCCAGCACTCAGGAGGCAGAGGCAGGTGGATCTCTGTGAGTTCGAGGCCAGCCTGGGCTACCAAGTGAGCTCCAGGAAAGGCGCAAAGCTACACAGAGAAACCCTGTCTCGAAAAACCAAAAAAAAAAAAAAAAAAAAAAAAGAATACAAAGGGATTTTTAATCACAATTTTCTGGCAAATCTCATAATCCAACAGGAAAAGTTGTATGTTTAATATATAGTATGGGTGAGAAGGGATATGAAATTAATGACCTGAACAAAAGCACCAAAAATAAAGGTCTATCTTTTTTTTTTTTTTTAATGAAGAGCTAGCTTAAAATCAATTGTGAGGCCATAGATGCGAAAGTAAATAGGCTCCATTACAGACAGAAAAGAGAGTCTCAACACTATTCAACCTGATGGAAAGTTTAAGAGAAGAAAATCCTAAACATTGAGCTAGAATTAGAGTGAGGTCTCATTCTTAAAATAAACCCAAAAGTAAGGCATATTTTTGTGACATTTATTCTCAGTTTCACAGTTGATCTCTAATAGTATTTTAACAATTTATTTTATTCTTTTATCTGTATGAATGTTTTGCCTGCATGTATGTATGTCTACCATGTGTGTACCTGGTGCCAGAGATGTCAAAAGAGAGCACTGGATCTCTTGGAACTGGAGTTACAAATGGTTGTAAGTCACCATGTGAATACTGGGAATAAAACTGAGAGTCATGGAGAACAACAATGCCCTTAACCACTGAGCCAACCCTCCAGACCCCTGATGTCTAATATCCTTATGCTATTTTGTTCTAGGTTTTGAGAAAAAATAGTGTGCTTGTTCAGTATTGGAAATGGCAAATTATTAATTCTTGGTCAAGCCTTGCTAGGATTTAATGGCAAAACCTGCTAATGCAGGGACATGTTTGTACTGTTCTGTGTAGATCTTTAGGGGTTAGTGAATAGATCTTCAATTTCTTCCTTTTAGATCTGTGGGGAAGCAAATAGCATAATGATAGAGTCAGCTAAAGCCAAAAACTAAAACCAATGGGTCTTTTATGTAAGATTTAAGGAAATCTGGTTTTCTGCACTCCCAAATCTGCAAAAATAGAAGACCAAGACAAGACTTAATTATAAGAGCAAAAGAATTTTAAAATGCCCCATCCACAGCTGAAGTTCCAAAATATGAGAGTTACGATGTGCTATGTGGATTATCCTAAGAGATGCAATTCAGAATTTGGAAGTTTAGCTTCTCAGGGAGAAGCATCCCTTTCAGGGTGAACCCACTTGACTTCTTTCAAAAACTAGGCCCGTGCTGAGAGCCAAGTACTTGCACAGCCAGAGCCCAGGACACAGAGTACTGTAGAACAGCTAGGAAAGCACTGGCTTCAAAGTTGCTGAAGGGCCCACAGCGGAGAGAGTGAACATGGCGTGGATCCAAGGGTCCTTTACAATCATGGACAGAGTGTATGTTTGCAAGTGGAAGTTAACTGACCTGGAAGCAGTCAGTTGTCTCTGGTTTAAAATTATGGCACCCCAAGAGGTGGTATTTTATCTGACACCCCACGAGAATAGTTACTTCAAGCTTGGAAAAATTTACGCCCCCTGATAAGTGAGGCAGAAATTCCATATTTGCCCTTAGGAGCTGAAGATTCAGTATAATGATTATATCCCAGGAAAATGTATTACGAAAAATACGGTGGAAAATCTCCCAGAAGAATTTAATGCATGTGATGGGCCATGGAACATTGTTTACCAAACAGTAAGGGCTATGTTCCTGAAGGAGGGAGTCCTGTCATTGAGAATCCTAGGGGAAACTGTCGTCTGTGCAGAAGCTGGCTAAAGATCATACTATAGAGCATGTATTCCTGGGGAAAATGAAAAAAAAAATAGAATCTCCAAGTCATAGATGCCAAGAACTGATACTTGGTGGGCATAAAAATGTAGATGTAATTATTGCAAGAAACAGAAAGATAGACTGTTAAACAGAGAGCCTAAGCTTTAGGAAAAGGTAGAATAATAGAAGAATTTAGAAGTTCAATAGACAAACTAAATGGGCATCACTGAAGGTGTTGCTGAACATGTGCAATAGAAAGAAGTCAGGAACGAACGTTTGAGGTTACAGGCAGGTTCCTTCAGCATCCCCATTCCAAATCTCTATACTTTATCCAATTTCTAGACCTGACTTTCATTCTTTGACTTTTAGCTGAAGAAAAGGATCTATCTTCAGGGAAAAATACATAGCCAAGTTTTCCAGTTCCAAGGGGGCCTAGGACTACTTATTCAAGTAACTGTGAGCCAGGCAAAGAAAAACACCCAAAACGTTTGTGGGTTCTGGATGCAGAGTCAAAGGTGAAACTGATCTCCTGAAACCTACATGGGTGTCGTTGTTCCCTAACACAATACAGGTGCACAGGAGCCAAGTAGTGAGTGGAGTTTGGATCTGCATGTGGCTCACGTCCTAATAACTGAGTCTGCAGACTCACTACATGGTCCTTGCCAAGATCCCCGAGGTGTTGTTGGATAACAAATGTTGGCACTGGTAGATGCCATGCATTAGTTTCTTGTTCTGTATGTATGGGACACTATTTCCTGTTCTATCGACCAGTGTGAAAGGAAGGCAAATGTGGTGTTTTCTAGTATATCTCCACTTATGACATTGGTCTTGAAATCATAAAATGTGAATACGTCACAGTATATGACAGGGGACAACTGTAAACCTAATCAAACAGTAATGCAAGTGTGTGTATAATATTAGAATGTTGGAAATTATGTGGCACAGGCTATATATACATAGAAGAGCCTAATAGGTCCTGTCATCTGTCCTGCGACCTTTATCAAATATAGTGTGGAAAAGACAAGTAATTAATGCAGAACATCTCATTGGTTCACTACATCAGCAGTTCTCCAAATTACGGACACCAGCAGTCCCCCAAGCATCTCATTTCATATTGATGCAGTCAAAACCATTGGGATAGATTTTCCACATCCTCACTGATAGGACCAAACAATGTGAGATAAAACTTGTCTTCCAGCATGGAACAAATTGCAGCTACACTATATAGTCAAAATACACTCTTTGTTGTCAACAATCACAGAATTTCAGAAGCCTTAAGATGTCCCCGGTATATGGTTAAAACTTGTACTGGATCTTTGCTCCTGAGTACATATTTTTTAATATTATTTGTGGTAAAGTGGGAAATGTCTAATGCACTTTAGACACATAGCAAACAAAGCACTTGCTTGAAGAAGAACATTTGTGCCTTGGTGGTGTGTACTGAACTAGCCATTGCTTCTCATGGAATGTCTTTTGTTTTCTTTCTGAACTTCAATGGGCTATTGAGAGTGAAACTATGGTTATTTGGAAGACTTATTTTACACACACACACACACACACACACACACACACACACACAATAGTATTTGTTCAAAATTAGCAAACTGGGGAAGCAGCTTAGTTGGGCGACTGCTTGCCTAGCATTCAGGAATCCTTGCTTTGCAACACCTGGATCCATAAAAGCAGGTGTGGTGGTGCACACTTGCAGTCCTGCTGTCAGGATGAAGCAAAGTCTCAGGAGTGAACAGCCCTCAGCATCTGTATAGTGAGCTTGAGGTCAGCCTGAGTTAGATGACACCCTATCTTAAAAAGTAAAGTAAAATAAAAACAATGAATTTCAAAAGATTTATATTTAACAATGAGAGATTATCAAAAGCACCATTTTATACCATGTAATGAACACTATTGATATTTAAAAATCTTAAAGCAAGCTGATATTTTTCCAAATGGTTAATTCACAGTGTTATTAAAATCATGAGGAGTTTAGAAACCCATTCAAAGTACAATGTACAACTGCAGATTTTATACAACAGTAAAAAATATTCATCAAGGTTTTCACATTCCACATTTCAAGTAACTTTTAAGAGCCTATTTCTTGTTCAATTTACATATAGAGCCAAAAAATAATATCAAAAACTATTTGAGAACACTGTTAGCACAAACCCTTCTCTAACTGAATGTCTTTGCAAGGCTTGCTTATCTTCATGCACTTCAACTAAAATGTACATGTTGACAAAGAGCAGATAGGAGAAGCCAGCATCTATTATATCAGGCAATAGAGGGATTATAAAAAGTCAATTTAATATTGCCCAAATTACTAATTTTTCATAATATGTAAATGTATATGTTATATTAGCATATAGTAGACTTATCATTACCTTTAAATTTTATTTAAAATGTTTTGTCAATTTTAATTTCTAGAACTATGTATTATAGCAGACATGTCACATAAGCAATAGTCTTTTGCAGCCCACCATACTGTTTAAGGTTATAAGTAGGTTCTGAGACAAAAATTTTGAGAATAACATTATTTTGCTGAGTAGAATAACAATACATAATATTGGGACTTTGGTAAATGACTTTGTAAGGAAAACATGTAAGGCCTAGGGTGAACAACCCTGGTCAGGAGTGATAAGCAATAGAGTGATGTAAGTAAACCACAAATGGAGTAGTGATAAGCTACAAGCTATGTGTGGAAGTAGGGATAAGACTAGAAACCTAGCCAGAAAAGAATATAAAAGATGAAGCCTCAGACCCGACGAACAGAGCTCGTCAGGCCCTGGAGCGAGACGACTCTCCTCTGCCAAAGACGTGAGATCCTGTCCCCAGTGCAGACTTGGCTGACCTGAGGAAGGCTGACCCAAGATCCAGAGGAACAGACGTGGAGAGTCCGGACCTGTACACCTGGAGAGGTACTCCCGCTTCCATTTGGAAGACGGGATGACTGTTGCTTGTAATCTTACTGTATGAATAAATGAGTGTTATACCAAGTCTGAATCAAGAGGGATTATTCCTCCCCTATAACCTGGGTATGTGCTCACTACAGACTTCCAAGAATATGGTCAGAGAAACTCTATGAATATTTGACAGGCCCTTTTACCTCATTGCCTAGTGGTCTGCAGTACACCAGGACATATTCTCCAAAGTAAAAAGCCACACAGAAGCCTTGTGCCTGGGAGCACTTCCCAGCACTCAGAAAGAACTGCCATACTAATAAATCTTCCAGATTTTAGAGATAGCATAGTCTTTTATTGTGAAAGCTGGTCTGCATCCTTCATATGGTGACATAGAAGGAATGAGGTTTTGTGGTAGATACAGGACATGACAGGAATCTTCAGTAATTCAAAGATGCATGTAGCCTAGAAATGTAAGTCAGAGAAGAACCTCCAGCATTAGGTACCTGAATGTTTGGCAAACATGTTGTGTGTGCTTTAGTGGAAAGCCCCAGCAAAGGCATCATGATTTAGCTCCTAGGATTCTGGGCCAAAGCTATGACTATGACTGAAGAAAAATTTAACTCAACTGGAAAGTAACACTGAGCATGATCCCAGGAATTTATAAAGAGAAACCATTTAACTATGTCTACCATGGATATAATCATCATGTGACTATGTGTTTTATGTGATACAATCATCATGTTCATTTCTCAGTGTATACCCTGAGACTGTTCACAGCAGCAAACAGTAGATCTGTACTGACACACTCGTGTGCTTCACAATCATTATGGAGAATTTGAACATTTGGTGCCCAGTTGGTGGTGCCGAAAAAGGAGGTTATGGCACCCTGAGGAAGTGAGGTCTTGCTGGAGGAAGTGTGTCTCTGGGGTTGGATTTGAAGGTTCAGAGCCATGTCCCATTGCTTGCTCTTGCTCTCTGCTTCCCAGGCTCCCCCAGTTGCCCCCGTCTCCCCTGAACGTCATCATGCCTTCCCCGGCATTAAAGACTCCACCTCGGTAAGTGTAAGCCAACCTAAAATCACGGCAACCGCTTCTCTGCAGACCTTGACCTTCTCCTGCACTTCCTCTGCCTTGCTAAAAAGCATTGGACTCCATTACCGATGCTAGCTCCCAAGGTCTACTTCCTTATTTGGTCACTTCCTTCTCCTGAGGCTATCCACCAAGGCAAAGCTATCAAAGCTATTGAAGGCAGCAATCCAAAGCCCCCTGTGGCTCACCTAATTAACATGCCCAGCAAATAAAACACCCTTTCCCAACAAGGGGTTTCCCCTTTTACCTTTATAAATCACCTTTTCCCTGGGAGCCACCTGGCTCTCTATTCAGAGGCAAGTCTTTTGCCTCCTCTTCCCCCCCAGGGACAAATGTTCCTCCCCCACCTTGTTCCCTTCTATTGCTTTCTATCTTGTCTTCTGTCTCCAGTCTTTGTCTCTTATTCCCAGCTCATTGTCCCTCTGGTCACAAATAAATCTCCTTTGTGCTGAGAACTTGTTTTTGGGGGGTCCAGAGCTAATACAATCCTTTCACAATGTAGAAAGAAGTAAATCTAAAAAAACCCAACACCCCATCAACTGCATCTATAACATGTACATTTGTTCTGCTGGAAGTTTTAGTCCATTACAGCACTTAATGCTTTACAAAAGGAAGTAAACGGTGGCCTATGAAAGAAGCAACAGCATGTGTTTTCGATGGAGGGCCAGAGAAATCTTCTTCTAGGACTGTGTATAACTGTGACCTCTTTCCAGAGACCACAAAGAAATAAAGCAAAAGCCAAGGGAAAATTTCAGATTAGATTATTCCAGGCATGGGGAAAACCAATGTAAAGGCTCTGATAAGGTATCATATTTGTATAATTCCAGGAGCACCCAAAAGACCATTTGGGCTCAAATGGGCTGAATGAGAGGCCTTTCTAAATCAGATAGACTGGCTAGACATTAAGCTTCAGAGTCAATGACTCGACATTAGTGCCCACTGACTTTTCTGGTCTTCATGTAACTTTGCCCTGTTATCTGTCTGTTAAGTATATACAGTATATGGTAAAATAATATTTTAAAAAACACATTTACTAACCTTAAAAAGTAAAACACATTTAACATAATGAAATGTAATCAGTTTGCTCAACTCAAGAGCTGAGTCCCATTTCCATTAAAGTTTTGTCCATCCCACACAGTTCCTAATGAAGACAGAAACCATCCGTTAATCAAGAAAATAATTAAGTTGGGAAAAAGTGTTAAGAAAAGCATAATCTGTTTATTTGTTGTCATTTATGGAAAAAGAGCTGTATGAATATGTTTTATGTGTGTGTGGGTGAGGGGAGCAAGAGAGATTTGGGGAGAGAGAAAATCATATAGAAGGCAGTAGTAACAGCAGTCTGAGCAATGGAAATTACTCTTGAAAGGCTTGTGTGACTCTGAAGGGCATTATTATCCAGGGCTGTCCTTGAAAAATAAACAGGCAATGACATTTAAGGTGACCAGAACTCATTATCAAGTGGCCAAATAATGTGAAGAATGACGATACTTTATTTTGAGAACTTAGCAATGAATGTTATAAACCTATGGGAGTTTTCCATTTTTAATTTAAGTTAGAAGCACCAACACCATCACCAACATTAAAAACAACACATACAAGAACAACAGAATGTATACTAAAAGTTCTAAGCCACACCCAGTTCCCCTGAGATCTGCTAATAACGCTGTAACCTGGGAAAAGTTATTTCCAAAGCACATGCTCTAGACCTGAAGCAAAATGCTCACTCCTGTGTTTTCCTCTGACTGAGGCCAAGCTAAAGTGCAGTAGATTTTGTTGACAGTTATTGCCACATCTGTTGGCTCACAGTTGGCACCAGTTTGAAAAGAGTTTTGCTGTGTAGCTGAGGCCCATTACCTTTCCTTTTCTTCTCCTACAATGTATTCTCATCCAAGCAGGCAGCGGCTCACAATAGCGTTAATTTGCTAGGCAGCCTTCACTCTCCATAAAACCTCCTTCTGAGAAGGCTCCTGTAAATAGGCCTGTGCATTACCAGGGAAGTATTATACTTCTGGGAGGGGCCTCTGGAACTGAAGCACAGCAGATACAACTTGAACTGGTTACTAAGATGAACTTTACTACAAGATCAGTGTAGATGGTGGTCATGGTGACCTGCTTGTGTGGGTGTCAGAGAATCAGTCCTGTGTTTACCATGATTTCAAGAAAATCAGAGATGGCATATTTGTAATCAAAGGAAATAAAGACAGAAAATATTATGTGCCAAGTTTTTCTTTTTTATCAAAAGAAAAGGCAATAAATAAGTAGACAAGACACCAAGAAATATCCTAGGTAAAAGAAATACTTCAAGTATTCTTAATACTTCCACTGTGTCAAATGCATTGTAGCTGATATTTATTGGGACAACTACTGTAATGTGAACAGATCCCTTATTTTAAAGAGATGGTCCAAACTACAAATCTATCAAATAAACGTAGATCAAAAATTGTTCTAATTCCATTATTTATTTATTTTTTTACATTTATTGGTTTGTGATTTTTGTGTGGGGGGTGTGCCTGGTATTCCTGTGGAGAGGAGAAGACAACATGGGGTAGTCAGTTCTCTTGTTTTACAAGGTGAATCTGGAGATTGAGTTCAAGTCAGATGCAATGGCAAATGCTTTTATACACTGAGCCATCTTGCCAGGCCAGAATCCCACTCATTATTAGACCACATGTAAGGATTTTAAGACCTGTGGATATTACCATGTTAATTACAGTATAGCTTCTCAGAAAGGGAGAAATTGCCTGTGAACTGAAATAATGAACATATTTTCATCATCCTGTGGTTCAGGATTTATTACTGGAAGGATTGTTGTTTCTATAGCAGAAGAAAGACCTCCGAGCCTCTGCCTCATCCTTTACAAATATGAGCAGAGTATTGGAAGTGCTTTCAAATATTCTAGAGCAAAAGCCTTCTAGATTTTTAAAATTTTGTTGACCAAGAGTAAGACCATTTTACATTTTCATGGTAAGTATTTTTTTAAAGTAATCAAATAAACTTGGCTAAGCTAATTGGTCTGAGACCGCCAAGTTCTCTTTAATCAAATAATTTTCATGCATCCACTTATAATCTAGCAATCTAAAAGCTAGTGCTCATTTACAAGATATTCAGTATCCAAAGACCATGTCAAAAATGTTGTTATCAGGGTTCGTTCACTTGAATACGGCAGAATGAAGGCAGCCTGGGTATGAAGAGCCCTGTGTGAAATAACCTCATCCATTTCATATGAATTCACTGTTCCCTTGTCTATGAGTAGAATAATGGTTTTTCAGCATATACATCCTGGGAAATTCTAAAATCAAAGCTGAAATGAATGAAAGTCAATGCCACGTTGAAGTGAGTTTTCCTACACACTCAGAAGCTGCTGTTTCTCATTGGTTGCTCTGTAAGGGTGGCCGCTTCAAGCCAATCAAGGGCCTGAACTGCTCAGCTGACATGGCCAGCCTCTCTGTGGGATTTCTTGTCCAAGGGAAGAACAAGGATGGCATTTGACGAATCCATTGTTCTCAAAGGAGGAGACCAGAAGATAAAGCCATAAATAAATAAATTAATTAATTAAAAAAAACTCTCGTCTATCCCTGGTGATAATGGCTTCAATAGTTTGTATCTGAGAGAACACTGCTTTGCCCCCTCTCACTCAACTTACAAAATGAAAGCAAAACATGTACCATGCTTCTGCCTATCTCCCCCCAACTCTGCCTCATCATTCTGTTAAAAGCAATGCCTTGAATGATGATTGAGACCGTCACAATCATTTGTCAAGTGATGTCATTCTATGCTTCATTTCAAACACACACACACACACACACACACACACACACACACACACACACAGAGAGAGAGAGCAAAATCAACAAATTTGTAAGGCTTTTATCTGAGTACTATTAGTAATTAGTCTTCTATATGCAAATCTACCCCAAAGGGGTTTTTATCTGAAATTTTTCTTAGTTTAATACATCCTTTATTTCTAAAATGATTTATTTATTTCATTTTTGTTTATTTGTTTCCCATGTTTTGAATCACAGAGTGGTTTCTAGATTTGCAAAGGAAATTAAATTTCAGTATCTATCATAAACAGCATATTCATTCAGTTTCTTGAGATTGAAAACACCTGTTATAGCTGCTTGTTGATTGCTGACTTTTCCATGAACATTTGGATGAGAAGTAATGTTTATAAAGATAACGTATAGAAAATACTCAAAAACAAAAGAGCAGGAATCAAAAACCACAAAACTAAAATGGAAATCTAAAATATAATATTTAATAATATTGAAGCCTATTGGGTTAATGCCTTCATTAATTAAAATATGAGAGAAAATACATTCCTGAAGAATGCTGAGATAATGCACAAAGACAATAATGTCTAACTCCTAAACCCAGCCTGAGTCACAGCAGCACTGTTCATATGCGATCCGAGCACAGCTCAAAGGAAAAAGATACAGGTCCAGTCATTGCAAGTCTTTGGAAGTTCTTCATAAATAAATTACTGTTGAAATTTGAGAAAACCACTGG